>OX578142.1:103734416-103849416 GCA_951213105.1 Amaurobius ferox | reverse complement strand
GAGCATTTAAACTGAAATATATTGTCATTGCGTTGTTAAAGTATGTAGATGCACAGAATTTAGGCCAAAATAAAGTAGTTTTAGGATGGATACAACACTCAATATGAATTAGAAAGAACTTTAAAAATCACGATTTTGAGACAAGATGGATGCCATATATCATTTTGAAGTGGGTCATGTGATCGTTTCATATCATGGACACGTGATCGCTTCATATAAGAGGTGTTATTATTATTTTAATTTTTATTTAATAAACTACTGAATATATTTCGCTGAATTTTTTTTATATATTTTATGGAACAATTTGAATTTTGCCTAAAATTTTCGAAGCAATTTGTGAATATTAAATTCGCTTAAAAAATGCTTGAAAAATTAGGTACCACAGGGCTCAATGTATTCCATTTTTTCAACCCGGGTTCAATCCAAAACTAATTGGGTGATATTATTCATTTATATTTCCATAGGTCCTATAGACCGTCTGAACAACATACTAAAATTTCATTTTGATTAAGTCATTTTTACGGCAGTTATCGTGCTAACGGACAGACAGACAGACAGACAGACAGAATGAACAAAGTCATAAACACTTTTCAACTTTGTTGTAAAATGTTAATAATGTTTGAAATCCAAGTCAGAGAGGTTATATTTAAAAATTCGGATACAAGACCAATTGGCAACACTATCGCCATATAAATGCAATTGTATGAATTTACTTCACTCGTGTTTATTTAATACTTTAAAATCAATATATTCAAGACAAATGAAATCCAAGTCCAAGAGGTTATTTTAAAATTGGATATAAGACCTATTAACAACATTATTGCCATAAAAATACCAATGAATGAAATTAATTCACTCGTGGTTATTTAATCCTTTAAAAACTATATATTCAAAAACTAATGTTTGAAATACAAGTCAGAGTGGTTGTTTTTTTAAATATGGATACAAGACCTATTGGCAGCATTATCGCCATATAAATACTGATGTATGAAATTACTTCGCTCATGGTAATTTAATACTTTAAAAACAATATATTCAAGACTAATGAAATCCAAGTCGGAGAAGTTATTTTTAAAAATTGGATACAAGACCTATTGGCATCATTATCGCCATATAAATCCTAATGTATGAAATTACTTCACACGTGATTATTTAATACTTAAAAATCAATATATTCAAGACTAATGGCATCCCAGTTAGAAAGGTTATATTTAAATATTAGATACAAGACCTATTGACAATATTATCACCATATAAATATTTAAACACATAAATACGCTATAGTCCAGACTCTTCGCAATACACCTTCCCATGGAACAACAGGTAACTTATTGATGTTATACCACTTTCACGTATAATCTCCCTAGTGAATATTAAAAGATCGTCCGATATTTCAGAAAACCCTTATAATCCCGAACATACAATCTGGATATCACTTGAAATTATCTACAAAAATTAGCTCCATCCATAGAATACCTATGTTTAGCCATATAGAGCTATCAGATTTATGCTCCTCAATTTCGCATAAAACCGCGTCACCTTCTACTTATTACAATACCGCCACTAGGCGATATCTGAAAAGTCGTATGTTGTTATTTTTCCAAAATATCTCTTTCTAGTCACGGCTGCAGTTAAACCATTATAATTGGAAACCAATCTAATTAGAAAAGCGGGTGGATAACCCTCCTTGATTGCCTCTTTCAGAAAACGACAATCACAAATGTTATCGTTATTTGTAAAATTCAACAACTTAGTCGTTTCAGTTGATTTATAATATAAATCAATATAATATATATATATAATTTATAATATATATATATATGTATATATATATATATGTATATATATATATATATATTTATATATATATATAGATAGATAGATAGAGAAAATATATATAATAACTATATAAAGCCAATTTAAAACATGAACAGTGGCATACCCTGGTTCAATAACATAAAGGAGGTTAACAATGTGAAAAAGGATGTTTAATTAGATGTCCAACAACAGGAAACCAAAAATAGAGAATTTAATTTGATCTAAATTTTAAACTATAAGGCGATAATACATGGGAACAAATCAACATTCAAGAGTGATATATACACAAAATAAGCACAAGCATCAAAGGATTGTCAAAAGCTGGAGACTCAAAATATTAAAATGCCAAAACGAAAAATCTATAAAAATAATATATATATATATATATATATATATATATATATATATATATATATATATATATATATATATATATATATATATATATATATATATATATATATATATATATATATATATAAATATATATATATATATAAATATATATATATGTATATAAATATATATATATATATATATATATATATATATATATATATATAGTGCACGAAATTGGAAAATAGCGAGATTTTCAATAGTCAAGGACTGCGATACCCATGCTTATTAACGATTCCATATATAGTTCTAATTATTTAATTAATCAATATAGGTTAATATATAATAATTATGAATTATATGCTATTGCTGCAAAAGAGCCAACTTCGATCCTGGATTATTAAGTTTCGTAACCTCTTTGTTCACTGTGCACTTTTTGACTAATACAGTAAACGTTTTCAAAGGGAAAAGCAATATCTAACCTTATAGAAAGTTATTTGTACATAACTATGATTATTTGCATTTTTATAATCATAGTACATAATTTGTTTCTTCTTTTTAACTTTCTTCTCATATGTGGTATTTTCTGAGTTTAAGTATCAAGTTGCTACTTAAATGTTTTTTTTTAATAATTTTATATTTTAAATATGGTATATAGGTAATAGTGAAAAAATAAAATACACAATGCAATAGCTTTCATTGTAGAATCATATATTCAATAATTTCATTTAAATTCAAACATTATTGTAAATGATTTGGGTAGAAATTCACATGACGTAAAATAGCTTATTATGATATTTCAAAATTTCAGATTTACAATGTAACAATTTAACTAACACTTTTTCTTTTGAGTAATGCTTATTTCACTAGCACCTAATTTCATTCTTTTATGGGTGTTAAGATGCTAAAATTGGATCTTAAAAGAACATTAAACTAATATTTTAAATTTGAATATTGATTTAGAGCGAGCTGTAAAAATAGCCAAACATTCTCTTCAAGATCTTATAAAATAATCCATAAAACAGTGTGCATTGTTTATTGTTATCAGATTTTAAACTTATACGATTTAGCCGTCTCTTAATTATAATGATGTACATATTTAATTTTTAATTTTAGTTCATATCAAATACAGTTTAATACTAGAATCATAAATCTGTTACTTGAATAGTTCCTGCGGCAACATATGTTCAATCTCAACTATAAAATCTTTTCAAGAGATATGCAGTGGTTGAGATTAGGAAATTATTTCCAAACTCTATTGCATTCCAAGTTGAATTTGATATGCGTAGTTTAGATTTAAAACCACGCTACAAGTTTCTTCTCAGATGTCAAATTCAGAACTTATGAGCTCATTTATGAAACTGTTAAATAAATTTGTATAATTTTAAACACAGTTTACTTAACTTCAGAACAGTTAGGAAGCTGGTTCCAGAAGATGTTCTAAACTTAACTTCATATATCAAGAATCCGTGAAGTTTTCGCCTTAATTTATTTCTCCTTATTCTATTTTTAATTATGAAAAAAATATTAATTCATATTCATTATACATTAAATATTCTTTAATTACTTGCAATTGCTTATATTAGCATACTGTGGACCATCTTTTATAATAATAAATGATGTCTGGTCGTCTGTAGAGGAAAATCTAAGCGACGCATGACCATGAAATTCGGCACATATGCGCACCTTACCTAGTCCTAAAGTACCTATGCGTTATTTTTTTTAATTCGAATTAGTTTTTGGTTATTTTATGTTTCAGCAGGATGTTCACACAAATGGGTTCCTTAGTGTCCGAAAATACTATTGCAGAGTTTCCATCTTAACACCATTCGAAAGATAAAGAAATTCTCTTTTTAACGATTCTCCGATTATTTTTATTGCCATATAAAATAATTGACTGACAACCCCATCTTAATAATTAACCAGATGTTTCTTTGAATATCAAACACCGCTCCAATCAAAAAATTGTTTCCGCTGTATTCAGTTCATTGAATATGGATTTTTAGGTAAATACTCATAAATTTTCAAAATAATTTTAACAGTGCACGGAATGAGAGATAAAATAACCCCTCCCCCCGTCTTTGAACGCTCCTTGAAACGGGGTCAAGAGTTGGTATTTCGATGCGACGTCAACAGCTAAACTGAAGTCATCTGCTTAGAGATTTATTTGGATTGTGAGTTGGTACTAAAATCGAAAATATTAGCAAAGTTTCAAGAATTTTCATTTGGAAAACGTGCTGCTGATTTTAATCAAAATAACATGTAGCTTATGTAGTGAATCGAAGGAAATTATATAGGATATATCAAAATAGCATAGTCAAGGCGTATTAAGTCCGCACAGGAGGGTGAAAGGTGTATTTGCGTCGAAATAAAGGAGGGTATCATTTAAGGCGTATCAAAAGAGCTTAATTAGAGCGTATCAAAAGAGCTTATTTTTTACATTTCAAAATACCTTATTTAAGGCGTATCAAAATAGCTTATGCTATACACCCGTGCAATTTAACATTTAGAATTTAACAGCGGCTCTTAAAAACATCACAGATTGCTCCAGAATAGAAAATATTTTACTCAAACCATCCGTTGATTAACTATAAATTTAATGCGAGAAAACTCTTGAAATTCTGTAATCCTTCTCTATTTTAGTGGATCCTTTCCGGCGTTTATCTGCCTACTCAAGCCACGTCTACAGGAAGTGGGAATCGTGTTGTCCATTCGCGCTTGTGCATAAAAAATGTGCACATCTTGGTGTGTAATCGAGATTAGGAGTATGGTGTTAACTGTATTTGTATTATTTAAGTAGCGGCCACTTATTTATGGAAAATATAAAAATTACGTTGTTTGCAGAAGTTATGGCCAATATCTCTTATTGGTCTAACTTGGTCTAATCGTGCTGAGATTGTTGAAATTAAGATTTAAATTATGTCCATTAAGGTAGAACGTAGAGTCTGCAAATGACTGATTTAGGCTTTGTGATTTGGTGTAGGAGTGGTGCATATTACGCCCGTTGTGCAGATGTATACGGATTGCATGTAATTTTAATCGTTATTTATACGAATAAAATGTATTTATTTCATTTTCTGTAACAACCCTGCTCTAACTCCAGGGCAACATCGAGTACATTTTATAGTACATATTGAAATAAGATATATGTGTGTGTGTCTACATATATGTGTTGTCTGCAACGGCAAATCTAAGCTTCGGGCAGCTGCGACATTTAGTACAGAGGTACTTCAAGTCCCGTGACATGACGGCTCAGCCAGATTTTTTCAAAATTCGAATTATGTTTTTGTTATCTTATGTTGAAGCTCGATTTTGACCGATATTCACACAATTGGATCCTTAGCGATTGGATCTTTAGCGATTATCACAGCGTTTCTATTTTGATATCGCCAGAAAAACCCAAGAATGTTCTTTCTAACAATCTTTGAACCGAATAAGTAGAACAATTTCTTCCCTTATTTATTCATTTATTTTTAAATACATCAAAATATGCATTTTAGGTTATCTGATACTTTTTTCGTCGAACTCGCAAAAAGAAAATTAGAACAATTCTGTAGTTTGGCAAAAATATAGGCGTATATCTTCGCATTCTGACCAAAATGAAATGTAATTACTCAACTTCTATTTTCTTTTATTTCTTCTAATTTTTAACTAAAATCGTAAAAATTTTGATTTTTAATACAGCGGACAAAGGCCTTTATTTCACTGTTTCAACTGTCTCTATGAAGTGAGACGGGCGTTGCTATGGGAAGAAGTGCACATTTGTACGTATGCGTGGTGGGAAAATAGTTGTGCTCCACTATGCAAGCGTTGAAACTCAATGATTTGGATTGGTGGGAAATGAGGAAATGATTAACTCAAAACATACGATTTAGAAATTGAGTGGTGTTATCTATATTATTTAAGAAGCGGACGCTTCTTTAAGATCCGGGAATTTCGTTCTAGTTTTAAATATATTGAGGAAATTCTGGAAAAGCAATGTAAAATCAACTACTTACAAATCTAGAATGATTGCACAGGTTTAATAAGGCATTTAAATTTGCTTTGAATAAGTTTCTTGTGCTAAACGCATTATTCAAAAGTTGGATCAGAGTTTAAATAAATATGTTTGAATATTGTTAATAACGATTTAAGTAATAATTTTGACAATGGAACTAAAAAATCCTAAATTATCCTTCAGTTTAGGTTATATAATAAACTTCTAGCTGTTATTTCTTTTACGTAAGCCATTACTAAATAAATATATACATTTCAACATTGATATTTTATATTATTGATGGTAAAGTTATAGCTAAATTTTTAGCCACTAAATAATAGCAGGATAATTTATCAGTTTCGTCAAAGAAATAGATCAAATCTGTCTTACTTTATATAGAACTAGAAAATGTACCTAACATTTCCCGGGTTAATTGCAGGGATTAATTGCATTCACTTATTTAAGGCGTAGTCGACCGCTGATATTGTAATATGACGTTACTTTCAGGACGCCTCACACCAAGAAAACAAAATTACAAATAGAACAAAGTATGCCACATTTCAAGCAGAAATAAACAAACAATTTTCAAACACAATTTCACAAACCTATTTGTCTTCTATAAATTGACAGATTAAGATGCAAATCACCGGAATTCACAGCGTATTTTCAAAAAGCAAAGAATACTTCATGTGTCCGTTTAGAACAAAAAATAAAAATCATGTTGTGACGTCACGGCTTCTACGAGTAAAATCTCTTGAGGCTCCTAAACATATTTAGAAGCCTTTGTTAAACCTAAGGCTCCTAAATATACAGGCTAACGCAACCGCCATTTTGACTCCATTCGACCTAATCAGTTATCGTCTGCTTGTGCTATTTCAATGGCGCGCATGGTACAGGGTTAATGTATGATATGCGATTTAGCTGCAAAATAGGTATTTAAACTTTCAAAAAAACTGTACCAATCATTCAAGAAAGGATTCTGGAAAGTTTTTAACCCATATTTCCTCATCGTCCTAAAAATAGGAGAACACACATAAGTGGTCTTTATATAAATTATTTTTTCAATTTAGAGACAATATATTGTTTAAGAATCATTAACTATATACTTGCCTTTGTCGCAAATTTAAATTAATGTTGGGTATTTTTTATTAATTTTTTAAAATGGCGATTCTTGCAGATTTTTTTTTTTTTTTTTACATTTTCAACACACAAGTTTTTTAAAGTTTTGAGCTCCAAGAAAAAACATACATATAAATTTATTAAGGTAATATTCCATACTTTTATACCAGTAAAAAAGGATTGTCAAAAACAATTATCTAGAAGACTGTCCTATGAGATATATATCTAGAGGATGGACCATTGTCCTATTTTTAGGACAGCCTGTATCGATCAAACTAATAACAGTTTGGTAAGTTTTTTGATTTTCTGTGTATACATAGACTTAGAGAAACACACATTTAAGATTTTATAAAAAATATTAATATCTTCAATGCTTGGCACAATATGGGTTAATTTCTTCAGATCCATAGAATGTAACCTTCTTTTCGCTATGCATAGCCATCGCTTGAGCTGCGAGTCAAGATGGCGGCTTTTGCGTCAGTCTGTATATACATAGTGATTCAAGAAAGATGGTCCAAACTTTACGAGGTGGTAGTACACACCAAACCAAGCATTTTCGTCATAGATTACTAGGTCGGAAATGAAACGTAAAGGCGCCAATGGATGCTTAATTGTGAAACCGATTAAGTGAGGCAAAAACACAAGAATGACCTAGAAGTTATAAAATGACATTTAATAAACAATAATTACAGTAATGGCTCAAAACAGCGACCGTCAACCTGAATGCACGTCTCATAGCGGTGATGGGGGGATTGGCGGGCTTCCTCGAACAGACCAGGCATGTCGCGCACTTCGGCAGCAGCGCCCAAAATTCTGACGAAGAGTTCCTCTTCAGATTCAAGGGAGGGGAGTCATAGACGAAACTCTTGAGATATCCCCACAGAAAGAAGATCCATAGATGAAATGCATATCGGATTTTCCCCTATTTGTAAATTCCTCCATCGTCTCAAAAGTTGGAGCTGCAAAAAACTCCTACAAATTGATTTGGCCGTACATTCGGTGTTGTGAAAATTTACATAAGGGTTCTTCTTCTTCCTCAGATGAAATTTGCATTCGTGGTTTTTTATTTCAACCAGAAAATAACAACCATAATGACGCTTTTAAGTTTGCGGAGCGTCCGCTTCTCAACGAGTAATCGCCCTGTAACGCCTTTACGCTTTATTTCCCACCCGGTTAACTATAACAAAAATGCTTAGTTTGATCTGTACCACCGCATCATAAAGTTTGGCCCGTCTTGTTTGAATCACCCTGTATGTCTCAGTGAAATCCGTAATACAATGCCTAGAAATACTTTTTCAAAGGTCCAAAGAGACCAACATCGATATGTGTCAGGTTAGAGCTATGTGTTCAAGCACCATAAGCGTTATAAAACACTCTGCACCAAATCCAAATTTGTTTACATGATATGGCATTAGGTTTATACACCTTAACAAGTAGGTAAAGAATTTCAGCTGGCGTTATGCCCTGAGCTTGCAGAAATCTTAGCACACTACGTATTTTCTCTTTTGATCATGTTTCTGCAAGTGACGCCACTTTCAAATATGTGTTAAACAATGTGCCAGACATGTGCTGCCTCTAGCCACAGAGAAAGCAAACAGAGCTTTGAGTACTCCATACTATCGGAACGTTTCCAACCAATAATGAATTTCACGCGTGGGACAGGCTTTGTAGTTTAAATATACAAATAATTTTGCAAAATATTTCACTCACTGGCGGTCTCTCAAACTTATATATCATTTTGCGTTAAACAAAAATATAAATTTTTAGCAAAGCAATATATTAAATGGATTATATCGGGGACTAAGAGTTTAGCGGATTTTCTCTTCAGTTTCAATATATTAATGGACTTAAAAATGCATCCAAATAATAGCAAATAAAATTAAGGAATGCCATATGTAGCATAGTAAAATTTTATTTACAGATGTACCTTTTGCATCAATCAAGAAGATTAGATGCAATTTAAAGATGCTCTTTTTCATCTTCTTAAGACGTTTGGGTTTGGAACGTTTTTGTAATGGCCTTCACCGTTCGAACAGTAAACGCATTCCAATCCGTTGGTTCTCAGGAAAGCAATCGGTCTGAACTCGAAATGGAAATAACTATTTCTAATCTTACTCGATGTAGATAGATTTTTTTTTCTTTCTGCCCGCGGATGCGCTAAATCGTTTAAATTTATTTAATGAAATTCAGGGATACTTCTGAGGCTGTAAAAACGATCCGAATTTAATTCGATTAGATGTTCATTTTATTTCTTAAGTTTTAGGTATTAAAGTATATAGTTGTCTGATTTTATTCAAATTGCAACTTGAGCAAATAATGGCGTTATAAACATTTATTTATTTGATGCAAATAGTAATTAGAGTAAAAGGGTCCCAAAACAATGCAAGCTACACATTGACTTGGGGGAAGAACCTCCACCACAGGATTTTGAGGTAAGTACTTTACCAACTGAACTGAACGAGCTTGAGAATTAACTTTAAGCGCAAATTGTTACATAATTTTCGTGATATATATTTATATATATATAGTATATATATATATATATATATATACACTCTTTTACAAAAAAACGAAGCACCGTGAAGAAAGTGGCTGTTTTTATTGAAATTAAATACGCGTACAGCTCAAACACAGGTAATGGAATGTTTACAAAACCAAGGCCGCAGGACCCATCAATGATTAGCAATTGCACATTGAATTTTCAAATCAGTAATTGGTGAAACCCCTCTTGGCGGCAATGCATGCTTGTATACCTCTAGATAAGGAGTGACAAAGTTTCCTAATGTCATCCTGCGATACATTCTTCCAGGCATTCCTCAATTGTTGCTCCAGATCTGCCACATTTAGGGGTGCCCGAATCTGGCGGCCTAACATGTCCCAGACATACTCGATTGGCGAAAGGTCTGGTGACCTTGTTGGCCAAGAAACAGTATCAACAGCACGGAGACAGTCCACAGATATGCGAGCCGTATGTAATGTGGCATTATCTTGTTAGAAAATGGCACTCGAATAACATGTCATGAAGAGTATCGCAAGTTGCTGCAGGATTTCATCAACATATAGTTGAGCTGTTAAAGTTGTACGCAAGATAACTAGGGGAGACCTGTTGTCGTAAGAAGTAGCACCCCACACTATCACACCAGGGGTAGTGTGCCTGTGTAAAACAAAGGCTGATTGGGACCGCTGGCCCTGGCGCCTCCACACACGTACCCGCTGGTAATCTGCTGGAAGACTGAAGCATAATTCATCACTGAACACTATGATATGACAGTCTGCTGGCGGCCATGATGCTCGGCTACGACACCACTCCAAACGACTCTGTGGATGTTGTGGGATAATGAGTAAACGTCTTAAAAGCAGCCGTGAGCCTAACCCCCCCCCCCTAGCCAAGCGCCGTGAGATGATGGAAAGTACCAAGGGTGGTATGGAAGAGGCTGCAGCACGTTAGATGGCGGATGATAATGTCATTGGACCAATTCGAGCCCATCGCATAATCATCCAATCTTGCCTCGCATTAGTGCACCTTGGCCTTCCAGGGCCTTCATTCCGCCAATGAGTGTGGTGAGGTGAAATTTACATAAATACACTACTACTACTTACCCACAATGTCCCCCAGTTGAACATGTAAAAGTATAGTGGGATCTGAAAAGATCAAAGTACACTTGCGTTTCACTAAAATAACCAATCGATTTTGTGGCCATTAACACATTTATTAAACACATAAAATATACAACATTGACAATAATAATAATATAATAAACACAGTTACACTACTTTCAAATCTACCAAGGTTGACCTCGGGGTGTACGGGCTAATTAATATACTTGCTATTTAAATTTCTCATTAATGTTAAATGCAAGTTGTGCAGTACGGGAACACACCTTAAATTTGCACTGACACTTTAATTATATTAACACACAATTAACACATTACATTATAATTGAACTTAAATATTATGATACCTCCACCCAGGTTAAATGCCTTGTAATCCAACATTTGATCTGTCACAGATCCTGGTGAAGAGGTCTCGGGTATTCAATAAAACACATTTCGTAAGGACGCACGGTTTATTGGAGGTATCACTGAATTCTGGATACTATCGTGGATTATCACGGATTCGTTGATCACAGGTCGCTACACTCTCCTTCTCTCAATTGTCGATTGGCACAGCGGTTCCTGGAGAACCGGTAACTACGTGCAGGCCGATGCCAGTTGGGTCGCATCCTACATGAATTTTACGGTGGCATTCCTCACACATGCCGTTCCGATGACGGTTGAAGCACTCAGCTGACGGGTGACACGTGCTGCACAGAGGCCCAAAGTTGGAACCTCGCAAACGCTCCGCTCATGTCGACTCGGTCGTGAGGTGAGATCAACACTGCTGTCGAGTACCGTTCTTGCAGTACGCACAGTTGTCAGGGCTTAAATGTAGTATAAGGGTCCAAAGGGTGGCCCACACTACGCCGTCTATTTTTAGAGCTGTGTGGTACTGCGTATCAAAAGTGGCGAAGTTATCGCTGTTCCTATGACCGCCACGGCCCGATGAATGCAACTCTCGATCTGGCTCTGTCCTAGCTGGATTTGGCTTAGAGCGGTCATGAACTTGGTTTGCTGAAAGGTTGGACCGGACTACGAGCTACACCTCAGAGTTCGCGGTCACAACGGGTAAAAAAAGGCGTTGGTTCCGTGCTATATGCATACAGCTGTCGCTGGAGAGGGGCAGCGAACACCGTGCCTAAAACTGCATCAAAATGCATGTCGGATTGGGCTTCGAAAGCAAGTGCACATACACTTGGAGACCTACTCTCACGAGATCAGAATTGAGTCAGATTTTACATTTTAAAGTCGAGTCTCTTCAGATTTTAAAAAGAGGGGAACAAAATTAGGGGTGGAAGTCACCTCGTCTTCTCATTCGATACGTCACTTATGTGCGAGGAAAGGGCTGTTCTAATTCAGACTAATTTTACTGGCTTGCGAAATGACGCTCATTTCTTATGCATCCCAATAGAAAATGAAGATTGGAGGGTTTCCCACAGCCGGTAAATTCCGGATCTGGCCTCGATGTGAGCAACGCCTGACAGGGG
Source organism: Amaurobius ferox (assembly GCA_951213105.1). Classification (NCBI taxonomy): domain Eukaryota; kingdom Metazoa; phylum Arthropoda; class Arachnida; order Araneae; family Amaurobiidae; genus Amaurobius; species Amaurobius ferox. The sequence goes on along the minus strand of OX578142.1, from coordinate 103,837,083 downwards.
CTATAAATTTCTAGAGATTTGTAGCTTTACAATTTGACATTTGTTACAAGCTCTCTTTTATGAACATTTACAACTACTGTCATGGGCATTCAAACCATGGCGCCACACAGTCCCATATTGTCTGTGAGGAGGTATCGCTACAGCAATATACCATCCACATTACTTACATTGAGTAATTGCTACTTCTGCCCCTTTCATTCCTGGGGCTAACCCGGGACATGAAACGTATTTTCATTTCGTGCAAATAAATGAGCAATTAAATGTTATGTTTCATAACAATGAGTTCCTTGCAGCAACCATTGCTGCCAGCGTCTTTGCACATCTGTGTCCGTTCGGTGCAGTTGGCGGCATATTGCTGGGTATGACCAGGCGGTTTCACGCATCCCGATTATACGACCACGTTCGAACTCGTCTAATTGCTAAAAGACCTTCGGCAACATTGTAACGGCATTATTGGTTGTGTCTCCACGGAACTGCAATGCCGATAACGAGCAATTATAAACCGTCCACATTTTTAACCTGTTTTATAGGATGCTATTTGCATAGTAGAAACTCGCGATATGACCTAAGTTAACAGTCATTGGCCTTGCAAATTTAATCATTTGCATACTTGGTATAAAGGAATTTGCATGCGAAATTTTGAGATGATCGGATTATTTTTTAGGGGTGTTTCGTTTTTTTTCGCAAAAAGTGTATATATATATATATATATATATATATATATATATATATATATATAAAATAAGTATATCACGAAAGGAACTCCTATTTAAGTAAAGGAGAAAATAGAAACCTTACAGAGGATGTGGCGCTTAGCAGCTCTGCATCCAGAGTGGCATATAAGGATATAAACAAGAATAAAAAATAAGCGAGAACAGGAGCGACCATATGATTTGCATAGAATGGCAGGGGTGGATTGCGAATGGCAGGGGTGGATCGCAATCCACCCCTGCCATTCTATGCAAATCATATGGTCGCTCCTGTTCTCGCTTATTTTTTCTTGTTTATATCCTTATATATATATATATATATATATATATATATATATATATATATATATACAGGATTAGCTGAACTCCCGGAACGACGGACTTCATCCAGGTTTTTTTTTCAAAGTAGTTTATTAGTATTTTTATATTGAAGCACGATTTTCAGCGACTTTCAAGCAAATAAGGTTCTTTGTGATTTCAAAATATTATTATATAGCGTTTAGTTTGACATGATTTCGAAAGGTCGAAGAATGTCTATTTTAATTATATATGCCTATTTTAATTAATATCGATTTTTGAACTACATATCTGTAGTATAATTTCTCCATTATTATTTATTTTTAAATGCATAGAAATATGCATGTTTTAGGATATCTAATTCTTATTTCGTAGCATTCAAAAGTTTAAAATTATCCCAATTCTATACTTTAGTAAAAATACGTGTGCACATCTTCGCATTCTAATAAAAATAATAATTACTCTATTTTTATATTCTATGAATTTTCAAATAAAAGTAAAAAAATTGAGACTTTTGATTTCGCTGGAGAAAGCTTCATTCTCCAGTTTGTCGGTTGATATGCACTGGGGTTGCAACTGTCGTCACAAGGTGCACTCGTTACTATAGGAAACAGTGGCGTATTTAGAGAAAAAGCGTTGTTAGGTTTTCGAGAATTAGCCATATGTTCTGGTGTAATTGTAATCAGAAGTTTGCATCTTCTCATCATTACTTTTCTAATACATACAAAGCATTCAGAAATGCAATCAGTAAACAAAAATAATATGAAAAAGATACTTAAAGATAACAAAACAAATGGAAACCCGATAATATACAACATTGTTAAGGAGAGCGAGCACGTACCAACAATCTGATGTTCTTTTAAATTAATTACCTTGTATTTATATACAAAACAGTAATTTTGCATCCCTAAAAATTCCACATATGTAAATAAACCAACCTAACTATCTCTTGTAAACTTAAAGTTTATTCAATGCAACCCCTGTTGTCACACTAATATATATGTATATATATATATATATATATATATATATATATATATATATATATATATATATATATATATATAAATATATTCAAATTGGTCATCAATAGATATTCCAGAATAAAGATCATTAAGTTTCAAATGAGCATTGTCCAGAAGCGAGAAGGATAATGGTATATAAGGAAGACGCGAAACAAAGAAATTACGTGCCAAAAAACTATTAAAAAAAATATATATATATGTTATGGTATGCATAATTTAAAATATGATGAACAGAAGCCAATGTTTAATGTAATAAAAAGTTAATGTTATAAAAATCTCAAATTCCTAAACATTTCTACATAAATATAAGATAAATATAAGAAAATGTCTGAATATTATGATCTTATCATATTTGATTATAGTCATATATTCGCCTATTATAGTTGGTTCTTTCCTTATTATAGTCAAACTCCCGCTTATTATAATCATATATTTACTTATTATAATCAGATATTCACTTATTATAGTCAGATCGTCATATTTTATAGTCATTATTATATTTTTCGTCATTATTATAACCCTTTGCTTATTCTAATAGGCTTTTCCCTTAATATAGTCAACTTTTGACTAATTATAGTCATCTCTTCACCGATGAATAAAATAAATAAAATTTATATTTTTAAATTTATTATTTATATTCTAAATTAGTTATGATATTTATTTTGGATAAATTATATTAAAGGTTGATAATATTGCTAGTACAATTTTAAAATACAGGCATCATTAAACAATTTTGAATGTTACCATGTAATGAAATCCTACAAATATTCTCTTTCGAACTTCAGTAACGTTCTTATACGTATGCACTCATTGACAGATTCAAAAGGGTGACAGATACATAGAAGTGTTTGGCGTCATAGAATACAAAAGAATTCCAGAAATTCTTGCCTTTTTGTACTCCTGATCCCTGAATTCATAGATAAATACCGAACTAAAGGAAACACTATGCTATTCAAAACCTTAATAAAAAAACAGTATGTAACACAAAAAAGTAGCTAAAAAGTAATGGAATCATTTTTTTCAGTTTTAGAAAACTTTTATATCAGCCTGTTCATATATAATAGAATGAAATAGCTTCAGTTTAATTTAAATAAAGACATATGCATATATAAATTAACTCTTGATATATATATATAATTATTATTATAATTATATATATATATCAAGAGAATTATAAGATATATATATATATATATCTATATATATATATATATCTTATAATTCTCTTGAATATTTTATTATAAAGATTTATGGAAAGAAAAATATAACAGCTGTAAATTATCAGAACAAATATTTTATTTAAATTCTTGCACGTACATATTTTTACGTTTCATTCTCTACTCCCAAATTGCACAAACCTCCCAAAATATCTCTTCGAAATGCAAATATTGCCTCTATTGCATCGAATACTGCTATTTTATGAAATGTTTTATTTATATATTTAATTAGGATGCTGCAACTTGCAGTGTTGTTTAAAGAGCGTTCTTTGCTACACAATCAGCTGCATTTCCAACAAACATATCTTAGCTTAAGTACTGAACGGGATGTTTTGCCTACGTTGTGAACAAACGGTTAAACCTAAGGTAGGTCGTTGCTATTGAGTTGTAAGGGAGTGTTTTTAATTGGCTATTTAGAAATAAATCTCTAGAATCCCCTTACAGATGGCTCTCGCACAAAATAATTTGGCACCCTTCAGTCAATACAGCCCTCTCAATATACAATTTAAAGAGCCATTTTTTCCCCTCTTTCTCTAAACTAAATCGCGTCTTGTAATAAGCTTGCCAAACGACACTCAGGGACGTGTCTATCTTTACCCCAGTCCCTTTATTTGATCTTTCTGTAATAAAGGGATTGTATCCGCGCCAGAGTGAGTGTAGTACTCCAGGGACTCTATTTGTTTAATTAAAGCAATTGTTCGATGGCAGAATGCGAGAGATTTTTCAGCACAATCAACACAGGAGAAATTTCCGTAAACAGGATTAAGCAACACAAGCGGAGCTATGATACCGAATTCTTTCAGCAGCGTTTTGAAACCGTCTTCCCTGCTACAATAGATTATTTTGCAGTGAGTTAATATTAGCTTTTATTTGCGTCGGTTGCATTCATATGTAACTCCAGTGCTCGAACATTTTACGCCCACGTCTTTGTATGATAAAAAGCGCGGCACACACAGCGACAGTAAATTGACAAACGGCTTACGAAAAGGAACTCGGGAGTTTTCATTTCTTTTGTGAAGCTTTTGCTTTGTATTTTCGCGAGTGTTAACATCTCGAAAATGATTGCAAAAGATTTGCTAAGTTCCGTCTCGGAAAGAAAGGGGAAAAGGTGAAATCAAGAGATCTTCCGCAAGATGTTCGGTTTCAAAAGAATTACATTTAGAGAAATACTGGAAGCAAATAAAAGAAGTGGTTACCAGCACTTTTTTGTAATTGATTCTTAATTTAATTAGCTTCCCTAATTTAATATTCTTAATTTCTGTTACTAGTTTAACATTTGAATGAAAGCTGCATTACATAATATAGGTCGATATGCTTCGGACTATATGCGGTATAATATGAATTATATGTTATGGATTATATGTTATATATTATATGTTATATAATATATGTTATATAATATTGGTTAAATGTAATATTTGTTTTGCCTTGTTGAAGCAGCTAATTTCTACGCTATATTTCAAGTGTTTAGTAATATTCCCAAAGTGGTCCGTGACAAACTTTAAGGAATTCATGAATAATACAAAAAGTATAGGTGTTATAACAAAAATTATGTTAAATTCTGTTTTTTTAGTTAAAAGTTATTAAAAAGTCTTTCGAAGTAAGACGAAATGAATCAGTTAAGCTGCCACTAAATTTAAAAATCAATTTTAGTGCATTCGTCCAGAGTATACATTTGGTGATGTATTTTTAACTATCCACTGTCTTTCATCACAAAAATGAGAGATTTTGGCAGATCTTTGATGAGACAAATCGTTAAAATTACGTTTTTTATAATTACCACTAGCTAAGTTTCAGCTATTTGCTACCCCAAACAGGAATCGAACCACGTATCATGGTACTGGTAAGCCGATGATCTACCTTTGAGCTACAGGGAACGAATCGCAAGCTCTTATTGTCGAAGTGGGCACTGCAAACTGTGTACCTGTTCCACAAACAGTGAAACTCGCATTATTTTGAATCAAGAATATTTAATTAATTTGTCCTATAAAGCGGCAGAAATCTATATAAATAAAATTGAAAATCTGTCTGTCCCGTCATCACGGGAGAACGGCTGAACCGAATTTGGTGAAATTTTGTGGGTAGCATGGAAATAGTTCCACTTAAAATTTAGTCTATGTTTTGAGTTTCTGCGATCAGTGGTTCTTGAGATATTAGTAGAAAACGCAATTTTCATTTGTCTCATCATCACCGGAGAACGGCTGAACCAAATTTGATCAAATTTTGGGGATAGACTTGAAATATCGCTCCATAAATTTAGTCTAAGTTTCGAGTATCTAAGGCCAGGTATTGTCGAGATATTAATGAAAAACGAAACTTTTTCCTAGGAGTTCTACTCTCTAACTCCGTGGTTTGTCCAAATGAAAAGATTAAAAATCGTTTGAAAGTGAATTAAAACTTTATCTCTGAGTTTGAAGAAAAGAACGATTTGATTTTTCTTACAGCATTTTTGACTGGATAATATCAATTACGGTCTTCAGGTTTAAACGTTATTATTATTGATATTTTCGGGGATTACTGATTCAGGGATTATTGATATTTTCAAGTTATTATGCAATTGTTTTATTATGACAAAAATTGTTTAAACTCATATATTGTACGTTGTACGTGTAATCTTCTACAAATACATGGGTATATCTTCTAATCTACGAGAATATAAGTAGTACAGGTATATTGGCATATGTTTTGATATATATTGGCATATATTGGAATCAATTACTACCTTCTGGTATGCAGAGTACGGGGATTATTGATATTTTCCATTTATTACGTCATCTCTTTTATTTTGGCAAAGATTTTTCAGACTCATACTGTAATACGGGTAATCTTACTAACACACTGGACAATGGTGACGGCATATTTTCTAATCTGCGACAGTATAAGTAGTACGGGGTTGCATATATTGATTCAATTCCTTTTTTCTTTGTAAATTTGCTTACAAAAGGGGCCAGGATGTTTTATTCTTCAGATCTGCCTGTGAAGATAATTTTGCATAGTGAGAACATATATTCTTAAACTTCTCTTTACGAGCAATAAATTTAATATTTTAACAGAATTTGCACATGATTGCGAATTATAAGTTTCTTTATATTATATACTCCGTACGAAGAACGGGTATGCTGCTAGTATTATATAAGAAGCGTATTATTTTAATAGTGGATGCTCATTTAATTATTTATAAATTCCCCTTATTTAGGATGTCTTATTTAAGTAGCGGGGGTTTATTTAATTGTTTATAAGTAGAAGCCCGGGCAATGTCAGGTAATTCCTTCTAGTTTACAATTATTTTAACGAATGTTTAAAAGTTAGTTGATGATGATGTTCATGTAATTTTCAAAGTGGGGTGGATTTTCTATTTATTTTGTCACACTTCACTTGGGTTCGCACAGAGAGTGTCTTGTATACTTGTATTCATTCCCATTCTCCAAAGACTATATTCTAATTTTTTCGTGTTTTAGTTTGGCAACGATTTTCTTCTTGGTTTTAGTAATGAAAATATTTACTGACAGCCACCGCTTGCTTATGGTGGTGTGATTGTTTTTCATCCTGAATAAGGATGCTCTTCTTTTGCCTCGGAAACTGGTTGATACAGTTATCAAAAAATTGAAATTAAAGTAATATTTACTTTATAGTTAAGGTTACTTACTATTAGAAAACACAAACTGCTGATCTCATATTACCTTGACATCTCATTTACGTTTCGTTTCATAATAGCATTCCCTGCATTCTCTTCCTAATTGAAAAACTAATTTCACACATATATATCTGAAAATTGGTGTCTGCTTCAAACGAATATATTTGAAATTCACAATAGAACAATTAAGGGTATTATTTTGAAAACAATATCAAAGGTATCATAAAAGATTAATTACATGAACCATTAAAATTCAAACATCTTTATATTAAGTGACTTTGCAATTAATATCTTAAGAATGATTAAGTACAATTTCTTTAAAGACATCTTCACAATTGAACAATTGACTGATTTAACTCTTCAATTAATCGTTTTATACTTTACATCTCTTAATAATAGAATTTATCCTAAATTTATGTTATTAAATGTCATGAAAATATTAATATATTTTGAATCTTTTGTTCTGTCTTGAGAGCGAGACGGGGAATTTTTGATAAGTCTTTCTTTTTATAATTATTGGGAAATATAAATAAAATAGGATATACTTTTTGTTTTTTAATGTTGAGTAAACTATTGCACATATGTGTATGTGGAGCCAACGGCTCTACCGTGCTAAAAACACCGGTTCTCGTTAGATCAGCGAAGTCAAGCAGCATCGGGCGCGGTTAGTACTTGGGTGGGTGACCACCTGGTCACACCACGTGCTGTTGACACATTTCGAGCGCGGTAGTCCGGTGGTTTGCGTGCTGGATTTGCACACTGCCACAACTGCCGCCGTGTTCATGCGGAGTACGATCACGTTAAACATGTGGGTCCGTAAGTCTTTCCGAGAGGTTGGTGGTAGGAGAAGGAGAGTACGGTCCCTGTGGATGCTTCCCCCACTGGGTTGCGATCTAAATTGGGTGGCACTTCCCGGCCGTCCAAACGGTTAGTTTACACCTTTCTGGTAGGTCGGACGGTCTGGGTCTCAACAACAACAACATATGTGTATGTATCTGAATGTTGATTTCTTGCTCTGATAATTTATGATAATTTATATAATTGATGATTTTTGAATAATTTATGAAACCCACAAATGTACCGTATAAAACTCATGTTTCAAAGATGCAAACCACAACCCCTACTCGGATAGTCAACGCTCCTTCCAATGACCTAATGCAGGGATGCACAATTTACGACCCGCGAGTCAAGTGCAGCCCGCCGGCGTGTTTAATACGGCCCACACAACAGAACTGGATTTTTAGCCATTTCAAAATCAACATTTGGTAAATAATCCCCGAATTTGGAAATGAATTTGGTAAATAATGCCCGAAAAGCTACAAAAAGGATCCATTTATATCTTATAATGTAAGTATACCCTGATTTCTCCCCCTTCAGATTCCAGATCGAAGTCAAACTTCCGACATAAACGAAGTCATTATTACTATGCGGTTTTATGCAGGATAATGCCCTGTTAGTCACAAAACTCGTGGATTGAAAATGTCTTATATAAATCGTATTGTTCTTGAACTGTGTATTTTAAAGATATCACCGATTTATTGTCTCAAATTTGTAGTGTTATATCGCTCTAACTTCATTGTAATGATGCCATATCATAACCGGGATTCGGACCATGTATTTTCATCTCGACGCTCTATATATTGAACCGGTGGACGTAATTACAACCCTCTATCGTTCAATTAGACCTAACACTATTAAATATGTTATGGACAGCACATGATTTTCCCTACATAGTGCAATGACTTTATTTCTTTCACAGCAAAATTATGATGCATAATATTAACAGCACAATGTTTCTAGAATCGATTTAATACCACAGAAATTAAAAATTAGCTTTTGTTGCAGCTTATAAGTCCAAATAGAATGACTGATTCATACTCACGTGCGAAATCTTCTTTAAGATTCAACTGGCATTTAATTAATATCCCGTGAAATAAATAACTACAAACAAATTATTTGACGTCAAATATAAAACTATTACAAAGAGTGACTCCTCTCGTGAATGGAACAAATTAAATCCACGAGAATGATGCTATCAGATTTGTTGCATAATAGGACACATAGAAAATCAACATATTATTTGAGGATAGTGACTGCTTTTTAAAATTTTATATAATATTTTTATGTATTTATTAGTAAAACGTGCAATGTCTCGGCTTATGCTAGTTTTCTAAATTTTATGTCACTCGTGTTATAAAGAAAAATTACATCTGAAATTATTGTTTATTTAACAGTATTGAAGGCCCTGATGTTTTAATGATTTTTTCAAAAAACATGTGCAAATTGCAAAATAATTTGAGAACGTTTCATGCTAACGTTTTAAAGTTTATATTATTCGTTTGCTAATGAAGAATACGTATGAAATGACTATTTATTTATCACTAGTGAAAATTCTGATTTTTTAATTTTTTTTTAAATCTATTTCAAACTTAGGAGTGGAGATCTTCAAAACATTCGATTGCAGTTAAAATCAATAGGGTAGCACTGATTATAATAAACATACCAAATTATCTTTGATACGCTTCGTTTGTGAGATATCCTGTTCACAGACTCACGAACACACTAGCTTAAATGCACACACTAAATTACACACACACACACTAACATACATACACACGCTAACATACGAGCATACACACGCTAACATATATACACATACACACTGACATACATACCCATACAAGCTAACATATATATACACAGACTAACATACATACACATATATTTCCTCGAGCCAACGGCCCTACCGTGCTGAAAACACCGGTTCTCGTTAGATCACCGAAGTCAAACAGCATCGGGCGCGGTTAGTACTTGGATGGGTGACCCCCTGGGAACACCGCGTGCTGTTGGCACATTTCGGGCGCGGTAGCCCGGTGGTTTGCGCGCTGGATTTGCACGCTGCCACAACTGCCTCCGTGTTCATGCGGAGTACGATCACGTTAAACATGTGGGTCCGTAAGTCCTTCCGAGAGGTTGGTGGTAGGGGAAGGAGGGTACGGTCCCTGTGGATGTCTAACCACTGGGTTCCGGTCTGAATTGGGTGGCACTTCCCGGCCGTCCAAACAGTTACCTTACACCTTTGTGGTAAGTCGGACGGTCTGGGTTTCAACAACAACAACATACATTTCTTCAAAAACGCTCGATTCAAGTTCAGGGATGCTAAAAACATAATTTTCCGTCAAAACCTCGAATTCGAATTTTCGACTACTTTTCCTATACTCTATATTTCCCATCAATACATTATAATATGTACCTAGGGAAAGTAATAACTATTTTGAAAATATTAAAAATGATACAATACATTGACCCTTAATATTTAATCATCAGAATATTAAGTGACTTGACAGTCAATATCTTAGAAATATTTAAGTAGAATATATTTTCTTTCCAGATTCTTTGCATTTAACTTCATTATGGTCTTCATTTAAGTATTTTATAACGTATATCCCTTAACATTAAATTTCGTTCGGATGGGAAGTTATCAAAAGTCAGCAAAAGATTACAAAAATATTTCAGAAATCTTTCCTCAAGAATGACAGGAAAAACAAGGCTGAAATTCAAATCTATCAACAGCTCCCAGCTGCCAAGATGCACTTCCTGGGCACGTCAGTATTTCCGCTAAATCAATTAGTTTCTGAAAATGAAAATATATATCTTAAGAAAGGGGAAAAAAAGAGCTACAACTGCTTCCGCGACTTCTCTTCTTATGATGGGGAGGGGGGGGGATAGAGCTTAACGAAAATGGAAAGTAACAATAAATTATAAATGCAATGAATATACAAAAGATGAAAATGGAGAAGCAAAACAAGAAACAGTAAAAAATAAATGTATGCAGTATATTAAAATTCATAGGTGAATATACATTGTGCAAGCTTTCGAGTTTGCATGCAAAAATATATTGAAAGCATTTTTGCGTGAGTTGAGTGCAGCACGAGAATTTTGTCCTCCCCTTTGTATTTTTTGTCTTGTTGCTGATTGTTCTCGCGGCACTGAATATAAAACTGCATTTTATTCCTTCAAGTTTCTGGAATACAAACATCATTTTTAACTCACTTTTAAGTAATAGGTATATTTCGTCCCAATAACCATTTTAAAACGATGTGATTTGGTAGAAATTACAGCTCAGCGGAATTGTTTCCATTTGTTGTATAATAGCGTATGTGGAAATAGGCTGGTTTATTAAAATTGCGAATGATTATTTTTTATGGTGCGTAAACAAAACGCATTTTTACTTTCCTTATATACATAATGTATAAGGAAAGTATTGTGACGGGGTCGAAAATTCGAATTCGAGTTTTCGACGGGAGAGCACGTTTCAAGCATCCCTGATCACGAATCAAACATTTGGGTGACATCAAGTATGTGTGTGTCAGTGAGTCTGTGGAGACGATATCTCACGAACGAATGGAACGATTCGAACCAAATTTGGTACAAAAATCACAATCCGTAAACACTGGAAGTCTATTGTTTTCATACGCAATCGAATGTTCAGAACCCCGCCTAAATTTTCGAGTGAAATTTTGAAAAAATCGTCAAAAAATCAAAACCACTAATAAAGTTACGCAAATAGACATTTCTTATGTAATTTGTCATTAGAAAACGATTGACATAAATTTTAGAACGTTAACATGAACCGTTCTCGAGATATTGCACATTTTTAAAAAAATTTATCAAGAAGTTATATAAAATAAAAAAAATATATTTCCTATTGAGAAACATGTTCACTTTTCATATGTAATACCATGCGATAAATTGGGTGACATCATTTTCGTGGATCTAGCTCGTTCCATTCATGAAAAAATATACTTTGAGTAATACTTTTGTATTTGAACGCCAATAGTCATTTATCTGCTGTAAGAATAACTTATTTCTTCGTCCATAACGCTTGGCGAGATTTTGGCGACGAATTTGGCGGAATGTCACCAACTTGGCGACTTTTTGAAATGTTGCCAAATTAACGAAAATCTCGCCAAATGGATAAAAATGACTCTAAATCAATGAAAATGACGACTAATTGTCGGAAATTCAGTATCTTGGAAAGAATATTAGAATCTACTATAAGAAAAATCGTTTTTTTTTACTGTAAAAGTAGTAAATTCATTACATTATATAAGGAAAGTCATGTGTGGCCCACATCAGATTTTTTGTGATGTATGGTTACCGGATGTTTCTTATGAACGAGTTTTGGGCATAAGCTATGGATATTCGCTTATTCATCAGCGAACAGAAGCGTTTAAATTAATTTTATTGCATTGTAAAGTGTTGTTGAATATGATATTTGCTACTTAAATCTATAACATTAAAAGCATGTTTATATGTTCTGTACACAAATCCAAAACATATAACCGAATCTTTTGAAATTTAGTTTCGTTGTTATTCTACTTTCTGCAGATAACCACTTCTTTGTAGGTACTGGTATTGTCGGGATATCAATACCATAAATATTTTTACGAAAATAACAACAAATGCATTATCTTAAGAAAATTTATATCATTGCTTGGTAACGGAATTATTGTTTTTCTTCTGTAGAAAATGTTTATTAGTCAAATGTGTTGGCAGGCAGACGATTTTAATTTAATTTCTTTTATCCAAATAATAGAGAAATTAGTGGGAAAATAAGTTTAAAGTGTGGCTGAAAGCGAGTTCTGTATAAGGGACGTTATGTGGTGACAGACGTTGGCAGATGTTGCGTAGCAGAAAGATGTTCAGTATATGAAAGATGTAGAGTGTATGAAAGACGTAGAATGTATTAAATAGTGTGTGAAAAGCGTAGCATGTATGATAGGCGTTGATTGTAGGAAATCGTTTAGCTCTGTATAAAAGACATCATGCTCTATATACTGGTACGTTACGCTCAGTATAACGCATGCTGCTATAACAGACATTGAGTATATGAGAGGCATTCTGTTCTGTATATGAGACGCTGAGTAGATGAGGTTTTTTTTTACTCTGCGTTAAAGACGTTATTCTCTCTCTGTGTGTCAGAAATTGTGCTGTGTATGACAGACTTTGTTCTATGTAGGAGAGACTCTGAGAGTATGAGAGATGCTGTACTGCGTACGAGAAACGCTGATGCATACGATTTGAATTCTGACTAGCAGTATCCAGCTTCTTAGTACAAGTTATTAAATGTTGAAATGAAAAGTTTCCTGTATTCTATATTCTACAAATTCTATGAAATGGACATTGAATGAATCCAGCATGACCTGATATATAAAAATAATATTTTATATTTGATAAAAAACTTATGATAGTTTAAAAATTTTTAACCACAGTAAAAAACATTACTAAAATCTTTAAACTATAAAACCATTATCTTTTGACTACATGATCTTAAAATCCACAATTGATATCAAGTATATAAATAGTTCTTTATATAAAAAAAGATAGGATTCCCTCTGTTTTTATCCTGCTGTGCATGATGCACATTCTACGCAGTAAGGGTTCATTAGGCCTAATACCAATCTTGTTTCAATTAAATAACACACATTTATAATGCCTTATCCACTTAGTTCATTAATTGATTTCATTTCGCATTGTTTTTACGCTATGCTAATCTAATCAACGCGCCTTAGATGTACCATTAGTTTTCTTGTAAGATAAAAGTTGTATAGCTAGAATGTTTTTTATATTTCCTGCCGTGCAACGAGTTACTAAATTAATCCAAATTTTTATCCTCGATATATCATCCAGTCCTTGGGATTTGTATTATTTTTATTTATTTCACACTCTTGATTCCGCACAAATACGCATGTAACTTAGAACCATCAACTTGTAAAAATATAAACTACAAGAAAATGTACCCGTCGTTGCCCAAGAGTTTTAGCAGGGTATTTTAAAGTTTTTTAAATCATGAATCAACTGCATTTAGCCCACTGGTTTCGAGCCTAAATTGGGTGGCCATTGGACGCATAAGTCTAACTTCATCTTCTCGTGTGGTGCTCACTGGTAATGAAGCAATGGCAAAGGTCTTCCATGATGAGTCACGGACACAAACTAACTAACCAACTGCATTTAATGTGGCATCTCTCAATCAGTTCATATATGTGTGTCTGTATAATGTATGCATACACTCTAGTTTAAGACTAAGTTTAAGTCTAATTTTTAAGAATTTTGGCCGATGATTTACACGTCACCTTGCTCTTGCTTAGATTTTGTTAAAACTTCGTAACCAGTGCTATTTTCTCCAAAATTGATCATAAAAATGAAAAATAAAAAGTTATAAACAAACATGATTATATTCACTAAATTCTTGCTTTGTTGGTATTTTTTATAAAAACTTCTTTAAAAAATTCTAAGAGTTTCTTCCAGAAATACTACGATATACCATTGTTAAACATATATTGTTGATATATTGTTATCTTTTCAGTCTGGGCAAAATGGCTTCATTCGAAAAGAGGCAAGTAGCCAAGTAAGAAATGGTATTAATGGAGACTGAAAATTGGATTTGTAATTTTAGATATTTGTTCATTTTGTATACTATTTTGGGTAATAAAATGGTTATAATTATATATCAGTAAATAATAATAAAAATAATAATAGAAACAAATAAGAAGCCGCGCGTGCGCTCGTACAGCAGGCGACTTTGCCTTTTGAAACATTGAATAAATGGATTTAATTAACCCATGATTTAAATCCTGATCAACACCGGAATGCATTTATCAACGTTGTCTACAAGAAATCTACTGCAGTTAAGAACTTTTAAAGAAACGCAACGATCTTGGCCTAGCAATATATGCACGCACAAGGTTTTTTTTTATTTTTTTGCTATTAGGGACGTATTAGTAGTTCTTTCGTTTTCGAGAATTGACTACTGTAAGTTCCGGTGTAATTGTAATCATAGGTTTACATCTTAAATCTCAGGCAACGTCTGGTACATTTTCCAGTCAATATATGAAAATAGATGCAAAAAATTTTGTATAAAAAAATTCATCTGCGTCATGTGGTGCACGCTCACGTAAGATTTTTTTAATTAGACAACTATGCGAAAAATATTTCTAAAATGTCGGCGGAGTCGTAGAAAAAAATGTGTAAAAAGATCCCCAAATAATTCTTTAATAATCTAATAATGGTCGGATCGGAAGAATATGCATCCAATTCTAATTTGGAGCTCATTTCCCATTGGAATATCCAAACTGCTTTTAATTATTTCGCTGCAGGGAAGCTCCCATTCGTGCAAGCAAACAAACTGATAAACAAGCAAATAAACAACGATCACTGATTATAAAATACTCATTGGTTTGCATTATATTGTAGTTTATATTCCAAATTTATATTTTAAACAGAAGATTTTATTTAAATCGAAGTATTTTGTTGGTTTTAAAAGTCGTGTATTTTGTTGGTAAAATCTATGAATTAAAATAATGTTAGTATTAAATGGCACATTTACAATTACCTTTAATGCAAAAAATAAATTTTAACATTCGTTTCAATAATTATTTATTTAAAATCTTAAAGGCCCACCTGATTCGTTTTTAACACTTTACAACAAAGTTGAAAAGTGTTTATGACTTTGTTCATTCTGTCTGTCTGTCTGTCTGTCTGTCTGTCTGTCTGTCCGTTAGCACGATAACTGCCGTAAAAATGACTTAATCAAAATGAAATTTTAGTATGTTGTTCAGACGGTCTATAGGACCTATGGGAATATAAATGAATAATATCACCCAATTAGTTTTGGATTGAACCCGGGTTGAAAAAATGGAATACATTGAGCCCTATGGGACCTAATTTTTCAAGCATTTTTTAAGCGGATTTAAAATTCACAAATTGCTTCGAAAATTTTCGGCAATATTCAAATTGTTCCATAAAATATATAAAAAAAATTCAGCGAAATATATTCAGTAGTTTTTTAAATAAAAATTAAAATAATAATAACACCTCTTATATGAAGCGATCACGTGTCCATGATATGAAACGATCACATGACCCACTTCAAAATGATATATGGCATCCATCTTGTCTCAAAATCGTGATTTTTAAAGTTCTTTCCAATTCATATTGAGTGTTGTATCCATCCTAAAACTACTTTATTTTGGCCTAAATTCTGTGCATCTACATACTTTAACAACGCAATGACAATATATTTCAGTTTAAATGCTCATACAAATTTGATTATTTCTACTATTAAGCCTATTTTTCACCTATGTAAAATGTAAACAGCAAAATATGTAGAATAAGTTGTATTAGAATCGCTGTAATTCTTTAACACAAAATCATTTAGTCCATGGAGTCTGCATGGCTGATATGAATGAAATATTCATTGATTTTAGAAAGAGAAGGACGATAATTTTCGATGAAGTTTTACGCATAGAGTTTTACTTACTTGTAGCTCCATGGTCTTAATTTTTAAATAATATAAATTATTATAGTATTGTGATGAATGACATGAATGGGGGAATTATTTATGAATGAAATGTTGCTTTTATAGAGAGAGCCAGGCGTGTTATTTTTTGTATGACGTCATTTGAATGGATTTCAGTTGTTTTCGATGAAGTTTTCAAATATAATAAATTATCGTAGTATTATAATAATTCTAAAATTATTACCGAGGAATGTATCACATTTTAGAGATGTTTAAACCAGGCAATTTATATTTTAATGCCGTCATTTGAATGAAGTTAATTTTTTTCGATGAAGGTTTAAGGTTTCAAATATAATAAATTAATGTAGTATTGTGATAAGTTTTAAAATATTACCGAGGAATGTATTGCATTTTAGCCATGTTTAAATAAAATTGCATTGAAGTTGGAAAGTGTTTCATAATCAATGCTTTAAGCATGATTGATGTTTCTTCTTTACCATCCAAACTCTCCAGGTTATCTATTATTCAGGTTTTAGGACTTGTTTTTTTTTCTTTTTTTGCATGTGTGTTTTCTCCTGTTTCTGAGAAAAGAAAATATTTTGAATTTTGTAAAAATATTTGAGTGTTTTTAGAACGATTATCTATATAAATAAAAATGAAAATCTGTCTGTCTGTCTGTCTGTCTGTCTGTCTGTCTGTCTGTCTGTCTGTCTGTCTGTTTGTCACACCATCACGGGAGAACGGCTGAACCGAATTTGATGAAATTTTGTGGGTAGCCCAGAAATAGCCCCACTTAAAATTATATCCGTGTTTTGAGTTTCTACGACCAGTGGTTCTCGAGATATTAGTAAAAAACTAAATTTTCGTTTGTCTCATCGTCACGGAAAAACGGCTGAACCGAATTTAATGAAATTTGGTGAATAGCCTTGAAATATCCCCCCATAAATTTTGTCCAAGTTTCGAGTTTCTAAGACCTGGGGTTGTCGAGATATTAATGAAAAACGGAACTTTTTCCTAGGAGTTCTACTCCCTAACTCCGTGGTTTATCCAAACGAAAAGCTTGAAAATCGTTTGAAAGTGAATTAAAATTTAATCTCTGAGTTTGATGGGAGATTTTTTGCGTTAATTAGTCACTTTCTGAAAACATGAATTGTTTGAAACATGATTTAAAGGGGAAATCTATCTCCATGGTTCATGGTTTATTTAAAACACGCTTTTACGGAACAATGAGAAGTATAGAGAAATCAAAATCGTTATTTAATTTCGCAGTTTATGTTATAAGACATGACATATTTAACATGTTATAAGATTCTATCTTATATCATGTTACTCAGAAACGCAATTAAATTAAATCTGTCTGTTAATTTTAATAATTATTTTTTCGATTTGAATAATAAATAAATGGATATAAAAATATATTTTAGAAAAGAACGATTTGATTTTTCTTATAGCATTTTTGACTGGATAATATCAATTACGGTCTTCAGGTTTAAAAATTATTATTATTTATATTTTCGGGGATTATTGATTCAAGGATTATTGATATTTTCAAGTTATTATGCAATTATTTTATTATGACAAAAATTGTTTAAACTCATATATTGTATGTTGTACGAATCTTCTACAAATACACGTGTATATCTTTTAATCTACGAGAATATAAGTAGTACATGTATATTGACATATGTTTTGATATATATTGGCATATATTGGAATCAATTACGACCTTATGGTATAAAGAGTGCGGATATTATTGATGTTTTTAATTTATTACGTCATCTCTTTTATTTTGCAAATATTTTTGAGACGCATATTGTTATACGGGTAATCTTCTACTAACACATTGGCATATTTTCTGATCTGCGACAATATAATTAGTACGGGGTTGCATATATTCATTCAATTCCTATTTTTTCTTCTGTAAATTTGCTTACAAAAGGGGGCAGGATGTTTTATTCTTCAGATCTGATCGTGAAGATAATTTTGCATAGTGAGAACATATATTCCTAAACTTCTCTTTAGGAGCAATAAATTTAATATTTTAACAGAATTTGCACATGATTGCGAACTTTAAGTTTCTTTAAATTATACGCTCCGTACGAATAACGGGTGTGCTGTTAGTGGTTAATAAATTTTAACATTTTAGGAGGATATATCATGTTGCTCGGCATCGCAATTAAATTAAATGTGTTTGTTAATGTTTTTATTATTTTTTTTCGATTTAAATAATAAATAAATGGACAAATGGATATAAAATATATCTTATGAATGGACGGTTTGATTTTTCTTTTAATTATATTAATTACTGACTGCGTACATCAATTTCATTTATTTTGGCAAAGAGTTTTCAAGCTTATATCGTATTTAGCTACTAAACTCATATATTGTGTTTAGCCAATAAATTCATATAGCCGATTGTTGAAACAGAAAAAGAGTAGAGCGGGTATATCTTCTAATACAATTGTAGTGTTTTCATTTAGTATATTGAAACGGGATAAGAATGTTTCATTCAGATCTGCAAATTCAAAGCTACGAATTTGGAGGGATATCGCTAATTTGACAACTTTTCTTAAACTTTGCCAAATTGACGGAAATGTCGCCAAATTGATATAAACGACACACAAACAGCTGCCATAAACCTTCGGGTTGGTCGTGTGGCTTGGGTCTTCTACATATCAATGAAATTTTTTTTTGTTTTGTTAGAAGAGAGTACTGAAATGATGTTTGGTTAGCATTTATCTGTCAGACCAACCATCCTACTTAGTAATACATTTAGCGAATTTTTAAAATGTCACCAAATTGATAAAAATGTTTTCAAATCTATAAAAATATCTTGAAATTGATAAAATTGCGCTACATAAATGATATTAATTGTTTTTTGTTAGGGGATAGTATTGTGATGATATTTCGTCAATTTGTCGCAAAGTGGAACTGTCAGTTCTACAGTCCCACTTGGCGATAAATTTGGCGATTTTTTAAAATGTCGCTAATTTGACGAAACTGTCGCCAAATGTTCCATAGAAATATAACTATTTAGACGATATTTTTTCTACCAATTTATTTGAAGCAAATGATATCATGTCGCTTAGCAACGGATTTAAATCCAATGTGTTTATGCGGCAGACGATTTTTATTAAATCCTTTCCGATTTGAATAATGAAGATATGTATATAAAATAAATTTCATTGCCATTTCATTTTGGACTGGATAATATCAATTATATTCTTCAGGTTTAAACATTATTATTATTGATATTTTCCGGAATTATTGATTCAGGGATTATTGATATTTTTAAGTTATTACGCCATTGTTTTATTGCGGCAAAAATTGCTGACACACGCATATTGTACGTTGTACGAGTAATCTCCTAGGAATGCACGGGTATATCTTCTAACCTACGAGAATATAAGTAGTACAGGTATATTGGCATATATTTTGACATATATTGGCATATATATTGGAATCAAGTACAGTCTTCTGGTATGAAGATTACGGGGATTAATTATATATTCAATTTATTACGTCGTCTGTTGTATTTTACCAAAAAACATTTGAGACTCATATTGCAATATGTGGGTAATCTTCTACTAATAATCGGACATTATAAGTAGTACGTGTATATCTTCCCATATAATTTTAGCACTTTAATTTTGACATATATTGGAATAAATGACTGTCTTCAGATTTAAAGATTACGGGTTTATTGGTATTTTCAATTTATACATGTAATCTACTAATACAGGTTATATTGTCTAATATTCGCGTATATAATTAGTACGGGTCCCATACAATTTTAACGCTTTTATTTTGCATATATTGATTCAATTCCATATTTTTTTTTATATTTGCTTACATAAGGGATCCAAGATGTTTCATTCTTCAGATATGTCCATGAAGATAATTTTATATAGCGAGAACAGAGATTCTTAAATTTCTTTTTAGGAGCATTATATTTATTTTAACAGAATATTTTGATTAAACATGTCATTTAGTATACTATAAGAATTTGGGCATGATTATGAATTTCAAGTTTCTTTATATTATATAATCCGTACGAAGAACGGGTATGCTGCTAGTTAAAAATAATAATATTCATTAATTTTTATCAAGAGCTAACTTGGCTTTATAATCAATTGAGGTTATAAGAAAATATTTTCTTCCACTTTGTCTAAAATATTCTCAGTTGAGTTGTTTTTAACTATTTCATTGACCATTTAGTAAGTAGGCGACTGCTGAACTTGGAGAAAAATTACGAGAGGAGCTGATGACCTGCCAAACGGTGCAATAATGAGAAAAGTTTTCTAAGTAAAAATTAAATACAAGAAAGATCAATCATGCCTAAAGCATTGATTATGAAACACTTTCCAACTTCAATGCAATTTTATTTAAAAAAGTCTAAAATGCAATACATTCCTCGGTAATACTTTAAAACTTATCACAATACTACGATAATTTATTATATTTGAAAACTTCATCGAAAACAACTGAAATTAATTCAAATGACGTCATAGAAAAAATAACACTCCTGGATCTCTCTATAAAAACAGCATTTCATTCATAACTTTCCCCCCTTCATTTCATTCATCACAATACTATATTAATTTATTTTATTTAAAAATTAAGACCATGGAGCTACAAGTAATTAAACACTATGCTTAAAACTTCATCGAAAAAAATCGTCCTTCTCTTTATAAAATCAATTAATATTTCATTCATATCAGCCATGCAGACTCCATGTGCTAAATTATTTTATGTTAAAAAAATACAGCAATTCTAATACAACTCATTCTATATATTTTGCTGTTTACATTTTACATAAGTGAAAAATAGGCTTCGTTGTAGAAATAATCAAATTTGGATAATCATTTAAACTCAAATATATTGTATTTGCGTTGTTTCAGTATGTAGATGCACAGAATTTAAGCAAAAATGAAGTAATTTTAGGACGGATACAACACTCAATATGAATTAAAAAGAACTTAAAAAATCACGATTTTGAAACAAGATGGATGCCATATATCATTTTGAAGTGGGTCATGTGATCGTTTCATATCATGGTCACGTGATCGTTTCACATAAGAGGTGTAATTCAACAAGAAATTTATGAGGTAGCCTGGTGTGAACACTTCAATTTCATCGGAACTATTAAGAATTTTTATCTCTTTTGTCACTCACTCATTTCGTACAGTTACACAAATTTTTGGAAAAACAAAAAGTAACATCTTCAGAAATGGAAAAATTCTTAGTGAGTCCCTTAACCCCTCCTGAATTTGATGCTAGATCCATATCAGTCGTCCTCTGAGATGTATTTATAGATTCCGGAAAATATGTTTCCAATAAAATATAAATTTTTAAATCAGAAATCGCATCTCAGAAATCTGAAATTAAAATCCTTAGTGAGTCTTCTGATCCCCGTGCAGAATTTGATGCTGAATTCATATCACTCATTATCCAACCACTATCTATAACCAATCTGGAGAAATAAATTTTATATGAAAAATTTTTAAGGTAGTGAAAAAGGAACCGAAAGTAAAAATTTTTAGTAAACCATTCTACCTCCTAGAGAATTTGATGGTGAATCTATAGTATTTGTCATCTTAGCTCTATTTACAGGAAAACTTATGAAATAAATACTTCAAGTAAAATGAAAATGTTTGAACCGCAATTGCAACAAGAACTCAAAGTGGTGTTCTTTTTAAATCGCCCATCCTCGTCTGGAATAGGATGCCAAATTTATATCAGATGTCATCCAAGCTTTATCTACAGCAGACCTTGTGAAATAGGTGTTTCAAGAGAAAAATTATAGTAAACACAACAGTATGACAACATATTTACCACCAATTAAATATATCAAATGCTTTTCTTATATACATTTCTGTGATTAGGTTTATTTATAAATCGGTGTTTCACCTTCTAAAGAAGCATGATGTGAGACAGCACATGACGTTTCCTTTCAAATTCATTTATTTTGCGATTAATTCTTAATCCATTAAATTAAGATTAATTACACAGAACGAAATGCACACTTATTTGAAATTTAAAATTTTAAAATATGTTTTTTTTTCATTTGGCGACTTATCTCATTATGAAATCTCACTAGCTCGGAAAAATTACAAAAAAAAAAAAAAAAAATTAAATATTTCGAGAAGAGTTCATCCAAGAAAAATGGGGTTGGTCTTATTCTTTTCATCGTCAAACATTACATATGAAACAAACATATAATCAATACATTTAAATATGTGTAGTTTTTTTATTGTAAATTTTATCGAATTTTGCAGACTATTTTGCAGGTAGATTCTATTTAGTTAGAGTGGATACATTACACAGACACACAGACATTAAAGATTTTCTCAAATGAATTAATAAATTAATCCGTAAAATATAATTCAACTTATTAATATAATTTAAAATGATGCTATACGTATGTGGAAATAATCTAAAATCGTCCGCTAGTTAACCAATTTACTACAAATCATGTACTACCATTTTGTCATAAGCAAAACTAACTAGAGAAAGGGATAATACCATAACATCTGCCTCTGATTTATACACTAATATTAATATGGTTGATGCACGTAAAGATGGAATTAAGTCAAAATTTAAATATTTTTACGACGTATATCGTAATCGTGACTGTATTCTTGGAATGCAAGTATGTGTTCTAATTCCTGGTTAAGTAACGCTTTTATTTAAAGCACCAATAAGCGTAAGCAAGAACAATATGCAGCCAATAACACTAATCATACAGGATTATTAAAAAACTGTCAGATTGAATACAACAGCAACAAAATACTCAATTAATTCAGAAATTAACCGATACTGTTCTTAAAATACTGACGTCTCTCAGAATTAAGTTTGACTCGTATTACATCCACACTCTCCAACTGAACGATGACTTATATACACTCAGAGGAAATTTCTGGAAAAATTGGAGTAACTTGAGAAATTCTTAACTAATCCACAACATTCTAGTAGTTTCTAAAACTCGCCAACATACACCAAATGACCGATATTTTGATAAAATTTTCCCCAACGCAGCCAAATTTGTCGCCAAAAGCAAACAACCTAGACCTTTAAAGAATAATAATGGTTACATGTAGATGTTTTACCTGTTGAACAAGCATTATTCCCTGAAGATTTGCTATGTATTCGTAACAATATATTAAATAAAAATATTATTTATTATAAAATATTAACGTAAAGTGAAAAAAGAATTACAATAATCTAAATCATTTTATATGCATATTTTTAATTACATCGTATCCCTGTAACAGAATTGCCCTAGCAGAAAATTATGCATTTTTTAAAATGTAACAATTCTCTAAACATATATCTGGAGCTCTTTATTATAATTATGTAAGTCAAGGATATTGAATTCTTTAAAAATCTACCGATAAAAATAAATCCTTTTGAAATAAAACTTAAAAAAAGACATGGCCAAAGAAAGATATCTCGAAATAAAAATTGCTCTTTAAATCATATATTCCGTTTCTTTATTACTCCCCCAATTTCCGCAAAATATTGCTTATTCGCAGTCACTGTAAATGTTTATTTAGAGCCCTTTCCACGGAAGCCGTAAAAGCTTTTCGCTAAGTAATTAGGTTAAAAAGCAGAGCAGTTACTTGTATGTTTTGAATACAAAACGCAGAGTTTGCCTTGGTCTTTTTAATTGTCCTGAGTAGAGCCTTCGTAATTTTGACCCCATATTCGTTATAAAAGAAAAGATAACCAAACCAAAAATAGAGTTTAGATAAAATCGACCAGGGATCCTAAAAAATGCCGTTCGTTCCATTCAAATGGGTGCATTATTTACATACATACGTGAACGCCATAGCCGATTATTTCTATCCAATTACATTAATGATAATCACCTGAAAATAAGTTGAATGGGGGCTAAATAATACACGCAGAGTGTTCCCTGTGTATTATCCGAACATAGTCACTTTGACAAGTTGCTTGCTTATGGGCGTTGTCTGCTGCGTGTCGTGTGCCCTATTAGCTATTCTGAGGCGACAATTTTCGAATCATTTCCGTTCGAGCCAAATAAAGAAATAAATGGAATCCGTTATTTGCTAAGGTGCGCCCTCCGAACATTACGATGGTACATTGTGTAGAAAACAAATCACATCAGGGTAAAGTTTGCTTGTATGGGAAAACGACGGCATTTAAATGTGTTTGTCAAAAAGTGCTTTTCTAAGTAATAAATGATAAAGGATTAATGAAAGAGCCAAGTAGAGCATTTTTTCCCATTTACTTATAAGATCATTTACAAAGAACGACGACGAAAAAAGAGCACTTAATGTATTTTGTGTCGTCTAAAGACAAAATACATTTATATGTGACGGTTTACAAGAAAAAGTGTCCAGTTGTCGGTCATTTTACTTCTAAGAAAATATGGTATTTAGCGAATATATCGACAACTATATCCCTTTTAGTTTTCAATGGATTTAGATAGCCGCTTGCTTCCCAAATACAGGAAATGTATTCACCATGCTTTGAGTGTTGCTAATTCCGAGAAATTAAGTTTTTTTTCTATCAACCAGGATTGTTAAAGAACAGGGGTTAGAAAAACGAAAATCATGGTTTGACTCGCGGTTTAAACAAAAAGCAAAACGATTTAAATGAAACCAAAACAGGATTTAAACCAAGATTTAAACCAGCCAACCCTGTTATCAATACCAACATTTTCAAGCTTTGTTATTCTGTTTTATTGTTGTAGCTAGCTAGCTTATTCTAGTTTGCTCAAAATTTGTAAAATGAGTTGTAATTATCGTTAAGTACTTATAATTTTCGATAAGTAGATCGTTCCTTGTAGACCATCAGTTTTATAATTAATACATTAGTATTGCTACGCATGTGCTTTGAGAATTATGTGGACTCGAGTATATGAGAAAAGGTTCAATTGCACACGTACATACAGGGTGTTCAGTTAATGCGGCGACAAACTCAGAGGGTTGTTAGAAGACATCAAAAGGAAAAAAATTGAATTGGAGCATGGTATCGCAAACCCCGTTTAGTCGGTGAAAAGCACGAAAATACGTATGCAGGTTCTGACGTCACGCAGGGACAACAAAAGTACAATAATAACTGCAAAAATATTTACTTGACAACATGTTTACAACGCAACTTATGGTGCACAGTACAATGCTGGAAATGTAATGATGAGAACGAAATCATTACAGGTGCTGTTCGAAGTGGGGGTCGCGGACGTCATTGCACAGTCTACAACGAAGTAAAACGATTCCCGGACGTGCTCGAAGATACCGCGTATGCTATTGATGTCTGCCGTAGCGGCGACTATCCGAACTATGAGATCCTCAGGAGTGTCCATGGACGTCTCATAAACGAGTGATTTAAGGTGACCCCAGGGGAAGCAGTCCAAAGGATTGAGTTCCGGCGAACGTGGAGGCCAAGCAACAGGCCTGGCGAGTCCAATTCACCTTCCTGGATATGTAGCGTCGAGGTGGTTACACACCACGCTGGGGTTACCTTACAACTTTCTGGTAGGCCGGACGGTCTGGGTCTCAACAACACCACGCGGGGAAAATGAGCTGGAACACCATCATGCATGAACCACTTGTATTGCGTCACTGCGGCGGCACACTCTGCAACTATTCCAATGGCAGCACGTGCTCCTACCCCAGCGCATGTGTTTCGAGATGCTGCTTACGTCAAACATTGTGAGCAAATCCATGAAAGCATTCAGCGATTAACTAACATCCAGTTTCCCTCTCGTCTGTAGCCATAGCCAGCATACTTATTTTCGCGATTTTCACCGACTAAACGTGTTTTGCGACACCATACTCCATTTCAATTTTTGTTCCTCCTGATGTCTACTAACAACCCTCTAAGTTTGTCGCCGCCGCATTAACTGAACACCCTATACTATAACTTCCAAATGTGCATCTGTCTGACTGTCTCTTCTTCACTCTTTTTTTAGGCACAATAAATAACTAAAGAGTTATAATTTGGTACACTGGTTGTTTGATAAAACCTCTAAAAAAATTTTTTTTCAAAATTGCTCATTTGAGAGGTGCTCTAAAGCAATATTTGTATTTTAGATATAGAGAACACCGATTGGGCAAATTCATACGAAATACCCACTCAAGTTAATAAAGCTTGTCATTTGGTGCGCGGATGAGCAATTCGATATAAACTACGGTAAAAATCAAATTATTCAAAAGTTCACGTGGTTCTGGGTTTGCTTATCGTGACACCCTTCATTTTTTGAAGGATCAGTCTCCTGAAGGTCACAGACTTTGCAAAAAGGGTTGTCAACTATAGGAATTCGATGTAGATGATATGCAAGGCCATCATGGCCAGTAGCAAGACGGAATTCAGCTACATCTCTCCCTCTAGGCCAGTGTTGTGCGTCTGAAATTGTGTTCCACCATAATTTCTGAGAATTCCTCTCTGTATCCTGGTAACGCAGATTCTGCGGCTACCAACTTTCGGCGATAACTTTAGAATCGACTTTTGAAAACATCATTCAAAAAAGAGAATTTCAATATTGTTAAATAAATAAATATTTCACACGTGAAATCCCTTTACACGTAAATTTTCTCCGGATAATGCACGTTTTCAAATAAATGTATCGAAAAATTACATAAAATTAAAATGTAGTAAGTATCATGAAATATACGTTTCGTTTTCCATATGCAATATTATGTTGCAATTTTATTAACATCATTCGTGGGGATCTAGTTCGTTCCATTCACGAGAAAATATATCTTCTGTAATAAATTTAGATTTTAATGCTAAATAATTCGCCAATATTCATTTATTTCAAGGAATATTAATTTAGTATCATCTGCATTTCGATAAGGATTTTAGTGAGAGTACCAATAAGTTATTCTGTTTGCACTAATACATTTCCAAGAGAGCCAAATTTCAATTTAAGTGGTGCTTATTCAATGTTAAAAAAATTGTGGTGTGGTACACAGTTATTTCATTGTGAAAGATTGCTTTAATTAGTGATTGTATTCAGTAAGGAAAGCCATGTGCTGCCCACATCAGATTTTTTTAAGATGGTAACCTAACACGTTGAAATGATATCTAACATGATACATGGATCATGTTTTAACAGTTAACTGTTTTAATTGCAAAAAATATCTTTTCGTTGACTTTCAGTTTACTCTGATAAGTTTAACACAAAAAAAAGTTTATTTAAAAAAACTCCCCGAAAATAAAATGCTTTCATTTTCATATTTTTGATTTTTTTTTCTGCCTTCGTTTACACTCTGATGCTTCGCATTGTCATTTACACTGCTATGTTACCAGGGCAATTTTTTACTCAACGGAAAACGCGCTTAACAGAAAAACCATTAATTTGAAAATTCGAGAAATATCAGTGAAATTAAAAAATTAATTAAAATAAAACCTTCATTTTGCTTTTATTCGAAAAATCTCGTTTGTCCTATTGATCCAATATATTTCGGAAATTGAAAATGCGTCGTGATGCAAATGAAAAAAAATAAATTTAAGACTACTTATAAAATCTTAATGAATCCCCGGGAATTCTTCTAAATTGCATTTTGGATCCTAGTAACTGTATTATCGTAGCAGCATTGTATCCTATTAGCATGATACTTGCATCAAATTTCTTACTGGTAGTTAGGCTTAGCAAAGGCAAGGAAACTAGCATTCCAAAAAAATTAAGCTGTAACTTTTAAATAAATTTTATCTTGTTTAACAATGTATGGTGCATAGCGTCGAAAATAGTTGTTTCAATTGAAAATGGGCCCGGTTAGATTCTGCCCCGTGGCGTTTTAACCTTTTATATCTCCTGTGGGGGGATTCGGAAGATAGACTTTAACACCCCCTATTTAGTCCATTCCGGGAGAAAAATCGAAAATCTGTCTACATTATGTTTGACCCAGTGGTTGATATCATGTCCCAGTAACTCAACGGTAGAGCGTAGCCTGGCCAATACGTAGATCAATGGTTCTATTTCCGTTTGGGGCAGCGATATTCTTTACAATAGCGTTCGAACAAATCAACCTTGTAAGATAGTGAGAATATGTCTTATGTCTGAAAGTGACCCTAATACTACTAGAGCATGGATTGAGTGGGCTCTGGTATATTGAGTGCCGATTTCAAATGGGGTGGACAACGACCACACAAGAAGCTAACCTGGAGGATAAAAATAGCAGGAGATGGTCTGTCAGATTGCATATCAATCTGACGCTAGATTGTGGAGAATGCAGAGTCCACTTCGACGATAAGAGATTGTAATTCCGCCCCAGTAGCTCAGAGGTAGTGCGTTTGCTGGCCGGCTTCGTGGTTCGATTCCTGGTTGGGGCTGCAAGGTTCTTTACATCGTGCAAAGATTTAGCCTGCTCAGATACCAGGCGGCAGCTTGACGGACTGAAAATACTTTTAAAAAACCATATCCACGCCATGATGGGGGGCGGGCATATGGGGGACGGGCATTGAAAATCGGTCTATGTTATGTTCTGTCCTATGTTCGATACTATAAATGTGCAAAAATTATATAAATATGTATAAAAATTAAATAAATGTGTAAATTCTATATATGTCTTCTGGGTCACCGGGGGGGGGGGCGTCTTTGAGAGTCTGGAAATAATTTTAAAATGACTCAATGTGTTTTCCAAAATTGATAATTTATCTCCGTTAGATTTTGTATCGTCGTTAATACTATAAATGTGCAAACCTTCTAGTTTGACAGAAGAAGCTTTTTGAAGGACTGGTAAGATTTTTCAAAACCCGTTATCTTCTTCGTCCCCGGGGAATGGGGGATGAGGCAAATCAAAAATCCGCCTCTTTTAGGTCTTGCACTGTAGGCGATCATGTGTGCATAGATTCCGCCTTCTAGGTCACCAGGGGTTTCTGAAGGTTTCGACAAGACAAAAATGCATTAGATACGTTAAAGAGAGAATTTAGTTATGTAGACCTCTGTAAAGGAAATTGAATACCAATTGTAACGTTGTATTCATCGGTCACTAGTGTATTTACTTCCGTTAAGTAACTGTTTCCATGCAGAGTGTCTGTACCTCCCATTTTTGAAAATTCCCTGTTTTCTACAGCACAACTTTGAATTTTAATTCTCTAGAGCTATGCACACACACATATGATGGGGCGTGTTTTAATAATGTAGATTCTTGCCAAGCCCTCCTATTAACCAAGTATACCTCATTATACAAGTAGATACGTAAGAAAGTATCAATAAAAGTATACAATATAATATAAAATATTTCCAGATAAAGCATTACTAGCCAACAAAATAGAAAATATGAATTATTTTTTATTTTAGTGACCTTCATTCGGGTTATTGGTGTAGAATTGAACAGGGAAGTTTATAATTAAATTACCAATTTATTTTATATCGAGTTATGAATTTTCAACTACATTTGAATACTCTACAATTTTATCGTATAAGCATTATCATTAATATATATATATATATATATATATATATATATATATATATGTATTTGCATCTGACATTTTATTTTGAAGAAGAGTGTCACTTTCTTTTGAAACGCCAGAGATCCTATTTGATCTCCTATTTATCAATGAAAAAATAAGTTATAAAATAAATTTCATAGCGCTGTCAATGTTATAAAATACACAGACAAATTATCTTGCTATATTCATGCTGAGAATTAGCTTTAAATTTGATGTAGCATTTTTGCTTACGTAAACCATACTAAGTTAAGTAATTTAGAACGTCATTTTAACGTCCATTGTAACTTTTTGTTAAAAATATTGGCATAGACTGAAAATAAATTTAATTTATATACGCAGAACCTGGGTCATTTGGCACTTATTATGATTCGTCAACACGGAACGGCCGATACCTGTAATGGCAGCAAGGAAACTGGTTATGTGCCACATTTCTAAGAAATTCTGTGCTTATGAACAAATTCTGTCCTACCATACAACCGTTGGCAAATTTCTTAAGGATTGAGTTCCGGTTGCAAGTTCCTACTCACAGAACCCGTCCATAGAAGGCATTCCTAAATTTAGAATCATGTCTCCATTTTCGATGACAGACCCTTGCAGCCTTAGGCTAAATTTTACAGAAATTGGAACCCGGCTACATGGTAGGACTGAATTTGTCGGATTAAATACAGTTTCCTAAAATTTTTACACAGCTAGTGTCCCCCTACAGTTACCTTACACCTTTCTGGTAGGTCGGACGGTCTGGGTCTCAACAACAACAACAGCTAGTGTCCCACCGGTTCTCGTTAGATCAGCGAAGTCAAGCAGCATCGGGCGCGGTTAGTACTTGGTGGGTGACCACCTCGGAACACCGCGTGCTGTTGGCCATCTCGGGTGCGGTATCCCCGTGGTTTGCGCGCTAGATTTGCACGCTACCACAAAATGCCGCCGTGTTCATGCGGAGTACGATCACGTTAAATATGTGGGTCCGTAAGTCCTTCCGAGAGGTTGGTGGTAGGGGAAGGAGGGTACGGTCCCTGTGGATGCCTCCCCCACTGGGTTCCGGTCTAAATTGGGTTTCACTTCCCGGCCGTCCATACAGTTACCTTACACCTTTCTGGTAGGTCGGACGGTCTGGGTCTCATCAACAACAACAGCTAGTGTCCTGGGCGCGGTAGCCCATTGGTTAGCGCGCTGGAGTTGCACTCGGTAGGCCCGGGTTCGATTCCAGCCGCTGCCAAATCTGCCGCCGTGTTCACGCGGAGTACGATCACGTTAAACTTGAGGGTCCATAAGTACTTCCGAGAGGTTGGTGGTAGGGGAAGGAGGGTACGGTCCCTGTGGATGCCTCCCCCACTGGGTTCCGGCCTAAATTGTGTAGCACTTCCCGGCCGCCCAAACAGTTACCTTACACCTTTCTGGTAGGTCAGACGGTCTGGGTCTCAACAACAACAACAGCTAGTGTCCTGAGCCAGTCCGAAGTATGGAAATCCTTCCTATAAGCGTTTTCTATTAATATGAACAATAATGCACATTTAGTGTTTATTGCATCGCTTTGTTAAAAATATTTTAAAAAATTGGAAATTAATTTAATTTCTTATTGATTTTTTAAATGTCTTAATTGATTTTATTTTATTTCTCAGCCTAGTCGTATTAGTGTGCATCTGCCTTGTGTTGTGATGAGCGCAGAGGCGACTGTGTGTATCTGCGTACGTGTAGTCAGCTTCTCCTTGCCTCCTTCTGCGTGTGCGTGGCCTCTTCTTGACCGTGTGCCAAAAGAGTGGGCTAGGATGGGTTTCTTGCTTGGCGTCCCCATTAAAGTTTTATCGGGCTACATCCAGTGCATAACGATTAAACCCCGATTCGAGACTGGGTACTTGGGTGTGATAAATTATAGGTTGAAAGCGGGCCATAGATTCGAGAGGCGGGTGTTGCCATTCAAAGATGTACAATATAAAAATACCAAGAAGACGATGCGCTCGCTCGGCCACCAAAAGAGTTCGCGTGGGGGATTGCCGACTGCCGCGAATGGTTAGTCGATTTCATGCACCAATTAAAAAATGAAAAGGAAACAGCGATAAATTATCGTGTATAATAACAATTACTGCACCATCTAGCGTTTCTGGACGGTTTAAAATGTTACGATAAAGTTGAGTTCACTTTAAAGTGTTTCGGGGGACGTTATTACACTGTTTTTTAAAAAGCGGTCAAGTGTTGGAAACTGTTATTTTCATTTTTTCGTAAATGACATTTTACCGACGATACTTTGTTGTTACGAATAAATAAATGAAGAATATTTATTTACTGATAAGATTATTATGTGATGATAAATATCTATTGCATTGGTTGTTAAAACAATTTATTTAATAAATGTGATAAAAAAGAATGTATTATGTAATTACAGTTACTGATTTTACCTTCATATATAATAAGCATATTGTGTTTTAAAAGCTGGTCTATAGTCAGTAGCGTTGCCAGGAAAAAAATGGGGTAACCAAATATTTCTTTCCCTTTTTCCCCAAATATCATTTCACCAAACTTCAATGAGTTCCTGGGGGTAGATGGATTAGATGACCCTCAACTCCCCACTTGGCAACACTACTGATTATAATCACCAAACCTGCAAATAAGGGGCGTTAATAAAGCTTAGAATTATGCTTCCAGTACAGAGACTAGCATCGACGAACCGGTTTTAACGTTTTCAAAAGGTCTTCAGCAACGAATATCTGATAACGGCCCTGAAATCAAGAAAGTCTGCAATACTCTTGTACTAACCTGCATGATGACCGACGAAGTCAGGCGGAATATAAAATGTACGTAAAGTTTGCTTTTTATTAATTTGTAGCCTTCTTTGTTATTATTTTTAAACTTCCACTGACTCACTAATATCATTCTGGAGTTCAGCCAAGAGATGCAAATTTAATTACTTTTCTTACCATACATAATAATGTATAGGGAAAGAAAGCACCCTAGAACCCGAAAGAGCTATTTATAGCATGATGTCTCTCTCTCCTGTCTCTCTTTCTCTCTCCCCTCTCTCTCTCTCTTTCCCCTCTCCCTCTCTAACGATACAATGTTCACCATTCCATTTTTATGTTTAAATTTGCTTCTGTTTTTTTCATATTCAGAACTTTTATTAAGTGAGTAGGTATCACATTTAGTGACCACTAACCAATCAGAACCGGTGAAGCGCGGCTGAAATGCCTAGTTCAAAATACACATAGATCAATTATATCTATTCTCGAAGCAAAACCGACTACTCGTGATCTTGTCTTGACGAGTTTAGATTGCTCTTGTTGCTAGTTATGACGAAGACGACTATTTTTGGCCTTCGAAACTGGTTGACACAATTAATTTTATATTGCATACGACTTTATACGATTTTTTATTACTTTCTCAGCATTACTAGTAATTTGAGTTGTATGAAGTTTTTATTGTATAAAAAGGAGAAGACGTCAGAAAAATGTCAGTAAAATGAAAATTCATGAACAAAAAAATGCAAGTACCTATTTAACGCGACATTTTATTTATACGAAATAAATCTTAAAAAATTGAGTCTCTGTGGGCTCTTTCTGGGGGGAAGGGGGGCAAAGCTCAAGCTTCATTATAATTATATTATAACCGCATTCATTATAATTATATTTAATTTACTGACACAGTACAGAGGTAAGGTAAGTTCTTCTTAACCCTTTCAAGACTAGCGCCGGTTATATCCAGCATCCACTAAATGGGTTGCATTGGCTAGCACCGGCTATATCCAGCATCCACTAAATGCTTCACTCTGGCTAGCGCCGACTATATCCGGCATCCACTAAATGCTTCACCCTGGCTAGCGCCGGCTATATCCGGCATCCACTAAATGCTTTACCCTGGCTAGCGCCGGCTATATCCGGCATCCACTAAATGCTTCACCCTGGCTAGCGCCGTCTATATCCGGCATCCACTAAATGCTTCACCCTGGCTAGCGTCGGCTATATCCGGCATCCACTAAATGCTTCACCCTGGCTAGCGCCGTCTATATCCGGCATCCACTAAATGCTTCACCCTGGCTAGCGCCGGCTATATCCGGCATCCACTAAATGCGTCACCTTGGCTACCGCCGGCTATATCCGGCATCCACTAAATGCTTCATCCTGGCTTGCGACATTTGCAGTAACGATACGCGAATTGAACACCACGCATTTAACTAGTGCACAAGAAAAAGTTCTTGACACGAGTAGTGTATTTGTTTTTTACCTTTTTGTGGAGTATCATAGTTAAAAGTAAAGTAATTAACGTGTACGGTGTGCATTAATGGCACGAAGACCCATTCATTGGTGGCGTACTGATAGCTAGTTCCACCGTCGCGAAAGGGTTAAAATGACTTTTTAGGGATTTTGTCAGTTTGAAGTCATTTAAAATTTACCGGATCTCCAATTGAAAAGAAAGAATATAATAAATACAAATTTTATCCAAATAAAAAGTATTTCCTTATTTTGTCTTCATTTCCTGCACAAAATAAATATGTATAAAGATGGTATTAAGTCTCTTTGGAATATTATTAAATTTTTATGTAATCGCCGGAATTTTCTTAGTTCGCAGTGATTCAGAAGATACATTATTTTCTACAGTTTGGGGTTCAGGAGGTCTTAGTCTTCGGATAACAGAAAGAGATAAAGTACACCTGCAAATGAAGTTTCATTTTTTTTCCAATATTTGACAAACTACATGAACTATTTAAAATGATTTTATTTAATTACCAGGAATGATATCCCCAGAAACAGTCATGAGTTAAAATAGGTGAAAATGCTGCTAGAAGTATTACAAATATTGTTCACGAAATAATTTTATTAAAATATTTTATTCCTCTAAAAACAAGTATAAAAATCTCTATTCTCGCGACAATGAATTATATGTACAGATAAACCTGAAAAATAAAAAAACGGCCTGGTCCCGTTTCTAAACAAATTTTCTGAATTATATAAAGTTTGGTACCAATTACAATTATAAATTTATCCTATAGCAATTATCAGTTAAACACTATAAAAAATGTATGAATTAGAAACATATTTGCCAAAAAAAAAATGACTTAAGAATTGAAAATTACAATAATTCCCGTAATCTTATATCTCAAGCCCGTCACTGATATAACCCAATTAAAAAAAGTGATGTGGGCAGTACAGACTATCTCTACAGACTCAAATTCATTTTTACTTTTTTTTTACAGTTCATTAAATTGAGTTTAATTGCACAAGATAAAAAGGATAAATATTTAAAATTACACTGAATTTGTATTTTAATTCAATTTTCGTTTTCATTTGACTACTGGACGTATTTTCAGAGACGACGTGGCAAAAATACGAAATAACTAAAATATCTCAAGAACAGTTAGACCTGTAGTTATGGGGTTGATTGTATTATTTTCATTCTCAAAAATTCCGTATAAAATAAGCATTAAATTGAAACTTTTAAACCCATGCCATCTTCTATTTTAGATTTGGTAAATTTTGTGGCCCATTTCGCTAAAAAAGGCAGTTATTAATTTTATTTTTCAAATCGTACCAAAATCTAATCTGCACTTACTTCTATACCATATTTTGTGAAATTTGGTCAATTAATTTTCAGCTAGAGTGGATACATACATTGCACAGACAGACAGATACACACACAGACGTTACACTAAAACAGTTTTACCTTTTCGGTTATAGAGTACTCGAAAGGTATAGATTCATCGAAAACTCGAGTCGCGATTTTCGACACAATTCAAGTACTTTCCCCATTCATTGCCATGTATTGTAGTAAAAGTAATATAATACCATTCATTGATACAATTGTTATACAAATTTCCTTATTAGTTAAACAGTAATAATTAAATAAAAATTATCTGCCATATAAACGCTTTTATTTAATTCCTGTTGCTAAGCAACATATTATAATTTCCTTCAAATCAAGTTTCGGGAAGAAATAATCTGCACAATGTCATTTCTGTGAAAGCGTATTTTATTAATATTTCAACAATTTCTGTATCTAGAAACACAAAGCATGGCCGGAGTTACCCATACTTTGAGTTATATATATATACATATACAGGGTGTACCAAAAACTTTGACTTTTGCTTTTATTCCTTAAATATTGATCTTAGACATATATAATAATTTACAAAGTTGCATAAAAAAAGGTATAGAATTTTATGAAATCGATTAAAATTTTCAAGGGAATTAAATTTTAAGAAACACAAAATATAAATTTTTATACGGCCCCCGTACAAAAACATTTCCAATGAGTAAAATGTGCCCCATACACTAATAAGGTGATGTACAAAATTTCAGCATTTTATCATAAAAAGTCCCAGAGATATGAAAAACCAAAAATTCTGACTTAAACCACTTTTCGATGCATCGACATGGATTCTCAGAGGGGAAAATCATGTCGGCAGATCGCTTTTCAGGGGTCATACATAAATTACGAAAGAAAATAATGATTACATAAATAAATAATAATTTTGCTATTTATTGGTGCAAAAGTATCTACACTGTGTAGAAATAATATTTTTACACAAAGATTACAAAGCTTGTTCAAAATGTTTTCCATCCATGCCAAAGATCCATTAAAGATAAGAGGCAGATATTATTTGCCGATGATGCATTTCTGCGTTGCGTCATTTGCACTCTTGCCGTAAGCATTTATATTTCAATTTGTGATTAATCCCTCACCAACCTTGTTTAAACATATCTCTGGAACATTTTATGATAAAATGCTGAACTTTTGTACATCACCTTATTAGTGTATGGGGCACATTTTACTCATTGGAAATGTTTTTATACGGGAGCCGTATAAAATTTAAATTTTGTATTTCTTCAAATTTAATAGCCTGGAAATTTTTATCGATTTCATAAAATTCTGTACCTTTTTTTACGCAACTTTGTAATTTATTATATATGTCTAAGATCAATATTTAAGGAATAAAAGCCGAGGTCCATGTTTTTGGGGCACCCTGTATAATTTACATGAGTGTATAAGATCCGACAAAGTTCAGAACATTAGAAGAAATGCTTTAAAAGCATTTTTTAGTCTTATATTTTATTTTTACTCAATACAAATATATCTAGAGCATATCGCCAATAAAGACATCTGTAAAACTGTTTATCTCTCCGCTTAAAGAACCTGTCAATATCTGGTGAGCGCCAAATAAGGTCAATTTACTTTTATGGTTAAGAATGCAGCCATTTGAGATTTTAGCTTTCAGAAGGAAGCAACCATTATTTTTGTTAAAATAATTCCAAGATTTAACTATGAGAACTTGCTTAATTTTCTGAAATCAGTTAAATATTTATTAAAAAATACATTTAATTAAATATTTCAATTAAATGTGCATATGGGATATATGTAAGTGAACCTTTATTTGAATAATTATTAATTAATATTGGAAAATATTTTTAATTAGAATAAATCTCCGTTAAGCTTATTTACGTCTACGATCCAAATGTAATACCGAAGGGGGTCCTGTTATAAATTAATTATCTTAAGTCTTTTTTTTCTGTCTACTGCTTAGCGAATTAAGCCATCTTAAGGAATCCCATCGTAATTTACTTGCAAGAATGAACTTAGTATATTTTAATTCAATAATATTTTTTTTAGTTGAAATAAATAATATGCCACTCCGATTTATTTAAAAACGCTGCTAATGATTTAGGAGTCTTTCAAATAGATTAAATATAAATAATATAAATCGCGATTATTTTTGATAAAAAAAATGTGTAAAATCGTTCGCTTTAAATGTAATCTCTAAAGAACATGAGCTCATATTGCGATTTTGTGTTAATTGCATTTTTCATAAAAGTCAAACATTCAAGGAAAATCATTAACCTTTATTTCAAGGAATTAGAAAACAAATACATTTCACAAATATTCGTTTTTAAAGATAATTCTGATTATAACCTAACTAAGAGGTAAGACATATAATTTATACTTAAGTTACTGCCACATTTATAATTATTTAAATTAGATAAGTAAAAACGTAGGAGTATAAGAAGCTCTTTATATTTTTCACCATAGCAGGTTAAAAAGTAGATGCAACAAAATATTGAAACGTCTGTACATGAATGGTATATGTATTCTAGATATATAAATAAAATTTGTCTCTAGACCATATCATATTTATGAGTTATATTTAGTTTTTAAAATGTTGAATATTTTTATTTCCAAAAACGAGTAGTATTGAGACTGTGGTTCGTATATTACAAAAAAATAACGATATGTAAAAACTTACAATATAAATATTACTCATATACTAAAGTGAATTACACTGAGAAGCTAAAAATCGCGGGAAGTATCGAATAACGGGCTTGTCACCCTCGAGCCCTCATCTGTACAACTGCATGTCAAGGCATGGAGTCAACGAGCTTCAAGCATCTTTTTTCAAGGATAGTCGCTCACATATTCTATAATGTAGACATTAATATTGTGTTACATTGTATGGTGATGGATTCATGGATCGTAAGCTTATTTCTATTGTGCCCCCCAGTTACGCCAAAGGGTTCCTATCGGTGACCGTGAGAGCCAAATCGTAATAGTAAAGTTGGTGGAGTATTCTTGGATTCACGCTTTGCAGGCATCTTTTTTCAAAGATAGCCGCTCACATATTCTACAGTGTAGACATTAATAGTGTTACATTGGATGGTGCTGGATTCATGGATCGTAAGCTTGTTTCTATTGTGCTCCACAGTTGCGCCAAAGGGTTCCTATCGGTGGCCGTGAGAGCCAAATCGTAATAGTAAAGTCGGTGGAGTGTTCATGGATTCACCTCCTAGAAACCAACGACTGGAGATGTGTTACATTATCTTACTGGAATACCTCTCACCATCAGAGTACTCAAGAGTCATGAAGGTGTACAGGTAATCTTCGATAATGTCCAGGCATCGATTGTCTCAAACGGACAAAATGGCACAGTGTAGTCCATATGAGTAATACCAATATCATTAAATTCCGTGAAGCTTAGCCCCTCAATGTATTATTCTGCTAATATGTGTACGTCTATAATTATCATATATATATAATTTTTATAAATATAATTATAATTTTTACTGAAGCAGCTAATGTTTCTCTAATTCTGCCCATAACATCTTAAATACACTAATCTCGAAAGTTTAAACATAATTCATAAAACGTGCAAAGTAAAAGTGTAAAGCTAACAGAATGGACGAAATTTACGTGTAGGTTATCTACTAATCTAAACCAATCTCTGTGTATGTGCAAATTTTATCAGTTTAGGGTATATGCACAAACACGATGTGGCCGGTCTGGAAGTGAATAGAACCGCAGAAATTTTCAAACATTTTCTTAGTAAATAAAACTACGAACTTAAGAACCCTATCACAGAATATATGAGAAAACAACTGATTTTGGCAGTTACATCAACACCATCGTCATATTAAAAAATATACGTAAAATTATGGTAAATATATATGTATCATAAAAACATATAGCGAAAAATAAAGAAAACATACTGTTTATGAAACAAAATAACACTAACTTCAGCAAAAAATATCATTGAAAAACATTAGTTTTTCTATACTGTTAATAAGCATGTTCAATTGGCAAATCAACATTCATCCATAAAATATTTCGGATGACAGTATAATGACTTAATTATTTAGGAAGTTCTGAAAAAATGAAATACTACTTTTGTTATCATTTATGGTTAATTGAATAATGCACCATTTACTTATTATTCATTGCGTGAAGTTATGTCTATTATTATTTTTAATGGATTATTTATTTATTTTTAAAAGGTTTTTCATAGTGTATTACGAATAAATTATTTATCTTGGTACATTATTTACAAAATCAACAAGGAAAAGTCATTTTGCATTGAAATAATGAAAAGGCAGAGATGTGGAATACTGTAGTTTCTGTAATAAGCGGGGAGGGAATAAAGGAGACGGTAATAAGACAATATTTTTTTAAAACTTCTGCACAAAGAAAGAACGTAGTTATAAGTTAAATGTAAATTTTATAAAAGAGAAAAGGCATTTTTCAAAATCTGAATACCTTATATAAGTTATTGGCTTTATGGAACTTTATACTGGCAGGACTCATCAACAGCGCTATTTCCAAAGTAAAATTGACTTCGCTTTCTAGATAACCGCATTCATGAATCGGTTTCACGCTTATTATTCGCTCGTCAGCGTGGAACAGCCGTTACACCTAACGGCAGAAAGACACTTCCCATTCAGACCAATGTAAGCAATTCTATAAATTTGATGGATTTAGACGTTTTTAGTATTTTTAAATATAAATCAATATTTGTCAAAGATTTCAGCCTTTTCATCTCTGAGACTACGGGAATGACGTTTGTCAAACAAATTGAGTTGATAAATGAAATTTCGTACGATAATTTCAATCGGTAAGTGTAAGAGTTTATTGAGTTTTAATAATTGGAAAAAGCAAAGGCTCTCATTGTTTCTAAACATTTTTGAAATGTGACAAAGCGTTATAAAAAAATGAAATTATAGTTCTTAAGCAAACATGTTACATTGGTATTTTACTTAAACATTAAAGATATAACTTAAATGGTGCTAACGTGTTTTGATATTGTCATCTAAGTGAAAACAAAATCCATAAAAGGTAAATACATTAATGAATGAGTGGGCAATTTACAAATACTTTTAACCAGAAATAAATTGAGTCCTAAGAATAATTATTCTTAGGACTTATCACAAGCCACTGTCGAAGAAAATACATTTTACTTTCCTCAAGAGACCAGGATATAATTCAATTTAAGCAATGTGCATGAAATTTGGTATGCTTATTTCAATAGATAAAACAGTAAGCCTCTATTTTAAACGAGACTGGGTCATAAGAAAGCTCAAATTTGCGTTGCTTTCCCACGAATAAAAAATTGTTAAACTGTAGGTAATTTCGCGTTGGATGCATCGGGTATGTATTAAACAAGTTTCGCATTTTGGTACCATAAAGTTATTCTATGTTGATAGGGCTTTCGATATTTCTAATCTGGAAATCCCAAACATGCTTGTACATCTTGAAAGAAAGTTATCACAGATTTGAAAATTAAAACGAGAGGATCGGGACAATGCTAAAGCATTTCACGTGAAAAAAATGGTCATTCAACCTTTCATCTAATCTATAGGCATTTTCAAAAATAATTTTTTGCATTTATATTTATATAATGTACACAGTATAACACATAGATTGGATCTTAATCGCTTCAGTGGATTTTGAAATTACTGATTCTGGCAACATCTTGCTTTATAACTAAAATATATATTTTTATTTTTGTACACTTTAACACTTAGGCAATATAAACAGAATACACCCCCCCCCCTTCCGACACACACACACATCCAAAACTGGATCCAAATTGTTTCAGAAATTTCCGATTGCAAAGGACCAACAATTTTGGCAATATCCCGTTTATAGCTAAACTATATTTATTTTTTTAAATTTTGTTTCTACTTTCATATCTATAAAATATATGAACTATGCCTTCCAAATTTGGTCCAAATCAGTATTTTTCCTTCAGTATTTTTTGAGATTATGAGGGACCCACGATTTGACGCCCACCCAGAGACAGACAGAAGCCGATACTGGCACCTAGAAGTCCCACTGATATATTTACTGTGAAAACGTGGGACTTGTGATTAAATCATGATTATCATATTTTCCTTAGGGTATATCGGTGTTAAGGTAAAAAGTTTAATCTACTTACTTCTAAGAACATGTTTATCAAGAAAAGTGGTACATGCTTTCCTCTAGCTCAACATTAGGAAAGTAACAGCAAAATTATTAAACTTTTCAGAACTCTTTTGTTTTACCAAAATGATTCAAAGATACTATCTCCATTATCTTTAATCTCGTAGGGGTAGTATTCAGTTGCCCGAAGCTTTAAAATGTAAGAAACTGTACTAATTGTAGCATACCGAAACAAGAACGATCTCTCAATCCTTGCAGTTTAAAATAGCGATTGCTATGCATTCGATAATACTACACTTTCTCGGAAACGAACCGTGATCTATTCCATAATGAAACCCTATAATATTATGATGATGTTTAAACATTGAGACAGATTCGCGATGCGCTTTCTAAAGCCTTCTGCTAACTAGGAACATGAATGTGATTATGTTTGGCGATTGTGATCGCTTCTGTAAACTGCAGGTCAGCACACATATTCAAGAATCTATGTATCCTTATTTAGAAAGGCGAATGCATACCAGCACTGAAAGTGGGTACTCGTATGAATAAAGTGTGTATATACTACAATTTCTAATAGGAAAAATTAATGAAAATAAAAGATACGACGCGGCATGTTGTATGTTTACTTGCTCGTAGGAAAAGACTGCGGTGTCACCCAAATTGCTATTTATTTTGCTAGTGTGCTGATCTATAATTATATAGTATTTCTTTAGCTCTTTGTGGCCGAATTGTCACAAAAATATTTACTAATAACATATCAAAGTTAAATTGTTTGTACATTCATCTTAAAATAAAGCTGGTAGGGATAACTTATATTCTATGCATTTTGTCCTCTTAAGCGTCAAATATTTCTATTTTTATACCACATTTATTTAAACTAGTATTGTGACATCAATTTTTGTTTCAAAATTTATTTTTTTAGCTTGAATGAGTGTAAACCATACTATATATTTCTCCAAAAGGCTTTTATATATATATATATGTTTCGATTAGCCTAAAATTCTCATATTCTCCCCTTATTATCTTATTTTAGCCGTACTTCTTCATTCTCTTGAAATTATATTTTCATCTTTTTATCTTGAAGCTTTAACTGTTGAATAACTCATTTTATTTCATTTTATTGCTTTTGCGCAGTACAGTTTTTATTACTCTCTTTGGCAACAGCAAATCACATCTTTTCATTTTGGCATATGGCAACATTGGTCCAGTCTTATTTTGCTCGTCATGGTTG
This sequence comes from Amaurobius ferox, assembly GCA_951213105.1. NCBI lineage: Eukaryota > Metazoa > Arthropoda > Arachnida > Araneae > Amaurobiidae > Amaurobius > Amaurobius ferox. The sequence goes on along the minus strand of OX578142.1, from coordinate 103,794,573 downwards.
CGCTGAAGAGGTGTGTTTTGAGTTATTTATGTTTCCTTTATTGTTCCAATCTATATGCTTGTCGTCTATATAACACAAGTTTATAGATAAAATCTATCTTGTATTTCAGAAACAAGCATTTTGTGTTCATTTCGAAGGGATATATGGACCCGAAGAGAATTTTTTCGAAATGAACTTATCGTAAGCCTAAATCTCCTCCATGTGCAAGCTTTTTTGCTTGATTTTTTTGTTTTCTTATTTGCATTCCTCATTTTTGAAATTTGTTGATTGTCTTTGTCTTTATGACTTGCATTATGCTTTATTATTTCCTCTTTTTGTCTTAATTTCTTTTATTTCTTTGTATTTTGTAGAAAATTTTGGAATAGTGTATTATGAGTTACTACATACATTCTAACTTTGGATTTAATAATTTATATTTATATATATATATATATATATATATATATATAATGCAATAACACTTAAAAGTATATTAAAGATCATAGACAAGACACAAAACAAAATAAAGTATTCAAATAGAAATAACTTTCTAAAGTTGAACGGCATAATGCTTAAGATGAAGGTTTCCTCAAAATTAAACTTATTTTCAAGACTAGCATTCAATCCAAATTAATCTAAAACATATATATATATATATATATATATATATATATATATATACACATAGCCTCTTATTTCAAGAATTGTTTCTTACCTGATACAACAAATATACTGAAACTACAAACTAAATTAACATTTCTTTTAAGAAAACGATTTCAAAGACTTATGTTTCTTTCTCAAACATGACAACATTTAAATTTTTATACAAAAATCTTATTCTGGTGACAGTACCGAGACTACTTTCTTTCTTCTCGATTCATTCTTCTTGCATTATTATTGAAAGTGCCAGTGGAAGTAATTAAGAACATTTTGAACTCATTTGCAAAGAACAGCGTGTGATATTAGTGAGCAAAGATATCCCTCTGATAAATATCAAGAGACACTGAACATCATTAGAGCCTTTGAGCCATGATCACTGTGTCGAATGACGTCCTGATGTCATGGGATCCATTACGGATATTAGCGAGAATTAAGTGGAAAGCTGAATTCTCTGGTTAGAGGGCAAGGAGGCGACAAACGAAAATCCATCGCCAATCATTAACAAAGGTTACAAATTTCTTTATATTCTCAAACCTACAATGAAGCAGTCAAAGTGGAATGATAAAAAAATGAAAAAATACATAAAATTAAATACAAACTTTCAGGCATTTTTTCGATTTTATCGAAATTATAATGTGTGAATGAAAGCATTATGTCTACAAATACAATAGAATTTTCATAATACGACCCTTGATATTCCGGTCTCTTAATTATCCTGCCCTTAATAATCCGGTTTTTAACACTTTACAACAAAGTTGAAAAGTGTTTATGACTTTGTTCATTCTGTCTGTCTGTCCGTTAGCACGATAACTGCCGTAAAAATGACTTAATCAAAATGAAATTTTAGTATGTTGTTCAGACGGTCTGTAGGACCTATGGGAATATAAATGAATAACATCACCCAATTAGTTTTGGATTGAACCCGGGTTGAAAAAATGAAATACATTGAGCCCTACGGGACCTAATTTTTCAAACATTTTTTAAGCGGATTTAAAATTCACAAATTGCTTCGTAAATTTTAGGTAATAGTCAAATTGTTCCATAAAATATATAAAAAAAATTCAGCGAAATATATTCAGTAGTTTTTTAAATAAAAATTAAAATAATAATTACACATCTTATATGAAACGATCACGTGACCATGATATGAAACGATCACATGACCCACTTCAAAATGATATATAGCATCCATCTTGTTTCAAAATCGTGATTTTTTAAAATTCTTTTTAATTCATATTGAGTGTTGTATCCGTCCTAAAACTACTTTATTTTTGCTTAAATTCTGTGCATCTACATACTAAAACAACACAATGACAATATATTTGAGTTTAAATTCTCATTCAAATTTGATTATTTCTACAACTAAGCCTATTTTTCACCTATGTAAAATGTAAACAGCAAAATATGTAGAATGAGTTGTATTAGAATTACTGTATTTCTTTAACACAAAATAATTCAGTCCATGGAGTCTGCATGGCTGATATGAATGAAATATTAATTGATTTCATAAAGAGAAGGACGATTTTTTCGATGAAGTTTCAAGCCTAGAGTTTAATTTTTTGTAGCTCCATGGTCTTAAAAAAAATGTTTAAATAAAATAAATTATTATAGTATTGTGATGAATGAATTGAATGGGAGAAAGTTATGAATGAAATCCCGCATTTATAGAGAGATCCAGGCGTGTTATTTTTTCTATGATGTCATTTGAATTTATTTCAGTTGTTTTCGATGAAGTTTTCAAATATAATAAATTATCGTAGTATTATGATAGTTTTAAAAATATTACCGTGGAATGTATTGCATTTTAGAGATATTTAAACCAGGCAATTTATATTTCAATGCCGTCATTTTAATGAAGTTCATTTTTTTCAATGAAGGTTTAAGTTTCAAATATAATAAATCAATGTAGTATTGTGATAAGTTTTAAAATATTACCGAGGAATGTATTGCATTTTCGACTTTTTTAAATAAAATTGCATTGAATTTGGAAAGTGTTTCATAATCAATGCTTTAAGCATGATTGATCTTTCTTGTTTAATTATCCGGCTTCCTGTGGCCGTAGAATAAAATAAATCTTCAAGAAGGAAACGATACACTCCCTATAGATTATGACCTATTGAGTATAGACTAACTTCCACCTATAGGCTATGTTAAAGGCTTAGAAAGCAATCAGCATGCATGCACTGTTTTATTTTCAAAACATCAAAAGCATGGGGTACCGTGGAAAGCACTACCATACTGAAGTATTGGAAAACGTGTTACTGTCGATTTACACTGCATTGAACCCATTATTAAGTGACAATGATGAGGCATAATCCATAAGCTTTCAGAATAAAAATAAATTGATGAAGAAAACATTACTAAGTAGATGAATGCAGAAATAATTTTTTTGAGTAGTCCAGGCTTTAACAAATGAAGAAATTATCAAAGGTGTGAAAGACGGAAAAGATGAAAAGTAGTGAAGACAAAGACATAGCAGATTTAGAGAGTAGACAGATTTTTCACATTTCTAAAATTAATAAATCATAGCGGGTCGGATGGCCAGTACGAAGATCCGTCGTTCGATTCCCGGTTGGGACAGCAAAGTTCTTTACACATTTTAATCTAAAATTGAAAAAATTATATCAAACAAAATTGTGTTAAAAGGTGTTTCAAAAATAGCATATAATTTTTATTCAAAAATAAAGGCATAGCTTAAAGAACGATAAAATTAACTGTTCTTGAAATATACGGATTTAATAATATAAAACGGTTTTGCTATTATTGAATTATTGACTACTTTGCAGTACTTTTATTCAAAGTAAATGGAAAACTACTACATTATAATTATCACGAGCCATTTTAAAGACATTATAATTCTTACTTTCCTACAAAAAATGCGAACTTACTAGTTTGTAGCTAAATACACTATTAAGAACACTCTAATTTCTATTTTTCCTCATAAAATTAAAATTTGTAAATATGTAGTGAAAGTATTATATTGAACTCAAAACAGATTTTTGCATTACTACTTAAAATTACAAAGGGAGTAATTACGAACACTTTACGCTTGTTTTAACGAACCTGAAAGTGATACCAGAGAACAAGAATATATTTCAGATAAATAGCTGGAGAATGGAAACATTAATAAAATATTTGATCTATAAGCATTGTGTTGTATGGCGTCCTGTTACAGCAGGACGTAGGACGTATATGTAGTTATTAGCAGAACGTAAGTGAAAAGTTGAATTTTCATGTTACAAGGAAAAAATGCGACAAAGGAAAATCCATTGCAAAATATAAACTATGGTTTCTAAATACTTGAATTGCCAAACCCACAATATTGTAAGTTTTAGATTCAACTGAAATAAATTTCTGTTAAATAAATGCATGTGTAGACTTAATTTAAACTGTATGTAATACAGGTATCTATGATCAAATCTAGGCATGATACTAGTTACACCACCGCACTCAGCACTATAAGTAAATCCAACTTTCGGAAATTTATATAAATAGAATTAATATGTCTGTGTGTATGTATGTTTGTCTTATTATCACCGAAGAATAGCTGCACTGAATTTCAAGAAATTTTATGGGCAGCCATTAAATCGAACCACATAAAATTTAGTGCATATTTCGAGTTTTTAGGACCAGGGCTTGTCGAGATATTAATAAAAAAACCGCAATTAAATCTTCTATAGATATAGCATTATGCAGGCGATACTTTTTCCGTCAATTTATTCGAAGAAAATGTCACTTTATTAACGAAATTAAATCCAATGTGTGTATACCGCAGACGATTTTTATCAAACCTTTTCCGATTTAAATAATAAAGAACTGTATATAAAATAAATCTTACTTCATTTTTGACTGAATTATATCAATTACGGCCTATGAGTTTAAATATTGATATTTTCAATTTCCTATGTCAGATGTTTTAATTTGGCTTTTCAAACTCATATATTGTAGTGCATGTATATTTTTTAATACACGGGTATATCTTCTAATCTACGAGAATATAAGTTTAAGTCTTCCATTTTGGCATAAATTGATTCAATTTCATTTTTTTTTGTAAATTTGTTTGTTTTTCAGATCTGCTTGTGATGATAACTTGTATAGCGATAACAGAGATTCTTTAACATCATTTTAAGAGTATTAATTTAAATATTTTAAAAGAATGATTTGAGTAACAATATCATTCAAAATGCTATAAGGATTTCAACATGATTGTGAATTTTACGTTTCTTTATATTGCATATTCCGTACAAAGAACGGGTATACTGCTAGTCATTAATGCAAGTGCCACGTGACTTGTAACCACGCTGTCACAAAAGTCAACGTCACAAAACCCAGTGCGGCCTCAAACATCTGCGACCACATCTATACCACAATATACCGATCTTATACCACATTTTAGTTTAGATACCAATTGTATAGTATTGGACTTAATTTAAGATCAAAGCAACACTGCTGCAACTGAGAATACACGCCTAAACTCTTAAATTACTCTCAAACATACTACCAGCTGCACAACTCCAGCCATTTAAGGCACATCCTTAAATTTCCTTATACGTGATCTCTAAGATTATTTAATGTAACATGATATGTAAATTCAAGTTCTTTATGCATAAAGAGGCTAACTGACATGTTCACTGAAGTTGAGTTTGTAAGAGTTTTATCGGAGTTTTAAAGCTTTGCAATTCTAAAGTAAACAAGAAAGATCAATCATGCATAAAGTATTGATTATGAAACACTTTCCAACTTCAATGCAATTTTATTTAAACATCTCTAAAATGCGATGCCTTCCTCGGTAATATTTTTAAATTACCATAATAATACAATAATCTATTATATTTGAAAATTTCGTCAAAAACAAATGAACTTTATTCAAATGACGTCATCGAAATGTAAATCGCATGGCTCTCTATATAAAAGCAGCATTTCATTCATAAACTTTTTCCATTCCTTTCATTCATCACAATACTGCAATAATTCATTTTATTTAAAAATTTAAAACCATGGAGGTACAAGTAATTTAACTCTATGCTTAAAACTTCGTCGAAAAAATCGTCTGCTTCTCTATGTAAAATCAATGAATATTTCATTAATATCAGCTATATTGCAGACTCCATGAACTAAATAATTTTGCATTAAAGAAATGCAGCAATTTCTACACAACTAATTCTACATCTTTTGGTGTTTACATTCTCCATAAGTGAAAATTAGGCTTCGTTGTAGAAATAATCAAATTTGGATGATCATTTAACCTCCAATATATTGTAATTGCGTTATTTTAGAATGTAGATGCACAGAATTTAAGCAAAAATAAAACTGCTTTAGGACGGATACAACGCTAAATATAAATTAGAAAGAACTTTAAAAATTACGATTTTGACGCAAGATGGATGCCATATTTTATTTTGAAGTGGGTCACGGGATCTCTCCATATAATGGTCACGTGACCTCTTCAAATAAAGGGTGTAACTATTATTTTAATTTTTATTTAAAAAACTGCTGAATATATTTTGCTGTATTTTTTATATATTTTATGGGATAATTTAAATATTTCCTAAAACTTTCGAAGCAATTTGTGAATTTTAATTTCGCTTAAAGAATGTTTTGAAAATTAGGTCTCATAGGGTTCAATGTATTTCATTTTTTCAACCCGGGTTCAATCCAAAACTAATTAGGTCTATTATTCATTTATATTCCCTTAGGCCCCACAGAACGTCTGAATAACATACTAAAATTTCATTTTAATAAAGTCATTTTTACGGCAGTTATCATGCTAACGGACAGACAGAATGAACAAAGTCATAAACACTTTTCAACTATATTGTAATGTTAATATATGGTAACTATGTGTTAATATATGGTCTTCCATTTACTAACATGTATATTTACGATTACGAGTATTATGTATTTATAACATATTAATAACATATTTATGTACGAAAATAGGCAACAATAATTTCAATTCAAAGTATTTATGCCTTCATATCCCATCTATATAAATAAAAATGAAAATCTGTCTGTCTGTCTGTCTGTCTGTCTGTTTGTCCCATCATCACGGAAGAACGGCTGAACCGAATTTGATGAAATTTTGTGGGTAGTCTAGAAATAGCCCCACTTAAAATTTAATCTGTGCTTTGAGTTTCTACGACCAGTGGTTCTCGAGATATTAGTGAAAAACGAAATTTTCGTTTGTCTCATCCTCACTGGAAAACGGCTGAACCGAATTTAATGAAATTTTGTGGATAGCCTTGAAATATACCCCCATAAATTTAGTCCAAGTTTCGAATTTCTAAGACTAGGGGTTGTTGAGATATTAATGAAAAACGGAACTTTTTCTTAAGAGATCTACTCTCCAACTCCGTGGTTTATCCAAACCGAAAGGATGAAAATCGTTTGTTTAAAACATCAAAATGAAATAAAACTTTATTTCCGAGTTTAGTGCAGGATTTTTGCATTAATTAGTCACTATAGGAAAACATGAATTGTTTGAAACATGAATATAAATGGAAAAATCTACCTCCATGGTTCGTTCCTCTTTCACAAGCTTTTATTCAACGATGAAAAGTATAAAGAAATCAAAATGGCTATTTAATTTCGCATTTTACGAGGAAGATTATATCTTATATCATGTTTCTCGGCAATGGAATGAAATTAAATGTGTTGTTAATATTTATTATTATTTTTTCTATTCGAATAATAAATAAATGTATGAAAAATATATTTTATAAATGAACGGTTTGATTGTTCTTTTAATTATATAAATTGCGGACTGCGTACATCACTTTCATTTATTTTAGCAAAGAGGTTTCAAGCTCATATATTGTGCTTAGCTGATAAAATCATATATTGTGTTTACCCAATAAATTCATTTAGCTGATTGTTGAAGCAGAAAAAGAGTAGAAAGGGTGTATGTATATTCTAATACAATTTTAGTGTTTTCATTTAGTATATACAAACGGGATATGGATATTTTATTCTTCAGATCTGCAAATTTAGAGCTACGAATTTAGCGGAATATCTCTAAATAACTTGGTAACTTTTCTTAAACTTTACCAAATTAGCGGAAATGTCTCCAAATTGATAAAAATGACCCAAGTCAATGAAATTAAATTTGTTTTTTTAGAATAGAGATTGAAATGGTGTATCTGTAGCATTTTTCAGTCAGTCCATCCATCCTACTTAGTAACACATTTAACGATTTTTTTTAATATCACCGAATTGATAAAAATATTTGTAAATCCATAAAAATATCATGGAATTGATAAAATCGCGCTTAAAAACGAAATTAATTGTTTTTTGTTAGGGGATAGTATTGTGATGATGTTTCGTCAATTTGTCGCAAAATGGGACTCTGAGTTCTATAGTCCCACTTGGCGATAAATTTGGCGATTTTTTAAGTTATCGCTTAATCGACGAAAATGTCACCAAACCTTCCATGTAGATCCCATTATTCAGACAATATGATTTCCATCAATTTATTTGAAGCAAATGATATCATGTCGCTTAGCAACGGAACCAATGTGTTATGCGGCATACGATTTTTATTAAATCTTTTCCGATTTGAATAATAAAAATATGGATATAAAATAAATTTCATTGACATTGCATTTTTGACTGGATAATATCAATTACGGTCTTCAGGTTTAAACATCATTATTATTGTTATTTTCGGGGACAGTTGATTCAGGGATTATTGATATTTTCAAATTATTATGCCATTGTTTCATTATGACGAAAATTGTTGAAACTCATATATAGTACGTTGTACGAGTAATCTTCTACAAATGCACGGGTATATCTTCTAATCTACTAGAATATAAGTAGTACAGGTATATTGGCATAGATTTTGATATATATTGGCATATATTAGAATCAATTACGACCTTCTGGTATAAAGATTAGGGGGATTTTTGATACTTTCAATTTATTACGTCATCTCTTTTATTTTGGCAAATATTTTTGAGACTCATATTGCAATATGAGTAAGCTTCTACTAACACACTGGCATATTTTCTAATCTGCGACAATATAAGTAGTACGTGGTTGCATATACTGATTCAATTATTATTTTTTTTTTGTAAATTTGCTTACAAAAGTGGGCAGGATGTTTTATTCTTCAGATCTGCCCGTGAAGATAATTTTGCATAGTGAGAACAGATATTCTTAAACTTCTCTTTATGAGCAATAAGTTTAATATTTTAACAGAATTTGCACATGATTGCGAATTATAAGTTTTTTTATATTATATACTCCGTACGAAGAACGGGTATGCTGCTAGTAGAGCAATACTATACAATAATTAGTGGATATGCAGCATCTATTGTAACTCTCAGAAGTTGCATAATCTATATAAATAAAATTTAAAATCTGTCTGTTTGTCTGTCATGTATGTATGTTTGTCCCATCTTCACGGGAGAAAGGTTGAACGGAATTTCATAACATTTTGTGGGTAGCCTTGAAATAGCACCACTTAAAATTTAGTTCATGTTTCGAGTTTTTAAGACCAGGGGTTGTCGAGATATTAATTGAAAACTAAACTTCTTCCTAGGGGTTCTACTACCTAACTCCTTAGTCCTCCAAACGGAAAAAGTTGGAAATCGCTGGTTTTAAACGTGAAAGTGAATTAAAATTATATCTCTGAGTTTGGTGAGAGTTTGTTGCGCTTATTAGTCACTTTTCAAAATCGCAGATTTGAAACATGAATTTAAATGAAAACACTATCACCATGGTTTATTTTTCACAGCCTTTTACTCAACAATGAAAAGTATTAAGAAGTCAAAATGGTTACTTAATTATCATAATTTTATCAGGAAGATACTTTCTTATATCATATTGTTCAGCAACGCAATGAAATCAATTGTGTTTGTTAATTTTTATTATTATTTTTTCGATTTGAATAAAAAATAATTCGATATAAAAATATATCTTATAAATGAATGGTTTGATTTCTCTTTTAATTATATTAATTGCGGACTGCGTATATCACTTTCATTTATTTTGGTAGAGTTTTCAAACTTATATATTGTGTTTAGCCAATAAACCCATATATTGTGTTTAGCCAATAAACTCATATATTGTGTTTAGCCAATAAACTCATATATTGTGTTTAGCCAATAAACTCATATATTGTGTTTAGCCAATAAACTCATATATTGTATTTAGCCAATAAACTCATATATTGTGTTTAGCCAATAAACTCATTCAGCCGATTGTCGAAACAGAATAAGAGTAGAACTGTTATATCTTCTAATACAATTTTTGTATTTTTATTTAGTATATACAAACAGGATCAGGATGTTTCATTCTTTAGATCTGCAAATTCAGATCTACGAATTTGGCAGGATATCGCTAACTTGGCAACTTTTCTTAAACGTTGCAAAATTGGCGGAAATGTAGCCAAATTGATAAAAACTACGCTAAATCAATGAAATTAATTTTGTTTTGTTAGAAGAGAGTACTAAAATTATTTTTCAGTAACATTTGTCTGTCAGTCCAACTGTCCTATTTAGTAACACATTTAGCAAATTTTTAAAATGTCGTCAATTTGATAAAAATGTTTGTAAATCCATAAAAATATCTTGAAAGTGATAAAATTGCGCTAAATAAATGAAATTAATTGGGTTTTATTAGGAGATAGTATTGTGGTGATGTTTCTTCAATTTGTCGCCAAGTGGGACTGTCTACAATCCCACTTGGCGATAAATTGAGAGATTTTTAAAATGTCGCTAAATTCACGAAAATGTCGCCAAATTGATAAAATGACACCAAATCGATGAAAATTCAATATTTTGCATAATTAAGTATGATTTTCTACATAGTATCTCGTTTCGTGAGAATTAAAAAATATTTTTTTCTAAATTTGTTTACAAACTGGACCTGGATGCTTTATTCTTCATATCCGCCTGTGAAGATCATTTTGTATATCGAGCCCAGAGATTCTTATACATTTTTAGAAGAATTAAATTAAATACTTCAATAGAATATTTTGAATAACAAAGTCATTTAGAATACTATATAAATTTACACACTATTAGTAAAATACTATTAGTAATACTGTACTATTAGTAATAATGTACTATTAGTAAAATAAAAATTAGTAAAAAAGCGTCACAGTCAATAACTTGTGACAACAAAAGATAAATTACAACAAAAGATTGAATTGTTCAAAAAATATTCTCCACTTTCTCTTCCACTGCTAAATGCATTTCTTTCACAAACATTACGGTATTTCAGTTTTTCAACTGTACATCCTGGCGCAAATACCACGGATAATGCATTTCTTTTCGATTCATTCTTTTTGCATTATTATTGAAAGTGCCACTGCAAGTAATTAAGAACACTTTGAACTCATTTGCAAAGAACAGAGTGTGATATTAGTGAGCAAAGATATCCCTCTGATAAATATCAAGAGACACTAAACATCATTAGAACCTTCGAGCCGTGAGCAGTGTGTCGAATGACGTCCCGTGTCCTGGGATCCATTACGGATATTAGCAGGAATTAAGTGAAAAGCTGAATTCCCTAGTTAGAGGACAGGGATGCGACAAAAGAAATCCATCGCAAAGGGTTAACGAAAGCTGTGGATTTCTTAAGTTGTCTAAACCTACGAATGAAATGGTTTAAGTTAAGAATAATTACAATGTTGTAAAATGAACACACTTTCAAGCATTTTCTGCTTGTAGTATCGTAATAAATTGATTGGTATTTTTGGAAGTTGATTAAAGGAAATTATGAAAAACATTCTCTGCATTATCTGTAGCTAATGATATATAAAGTTTTGTTTGTTTAGTTGATCTGCGATTGGTATGTTAATTTCTACGAAATTACTCTTGATAAGTTTGAACAGACAAAACTGTTAAGTATGCAATGCTATATTTGTATGTAAATAAATATAATGAACAAAATTATTATTTTTAAAAGATGGACACATTTCCTGCTATGCTAATATAATCCTTGCAACTGCAGTACTGGTATTACTATATTTAATATTTTTTAATAGGGGGATTTATTATGTTTTGAACTTGATTCAATATTTGTGTAGCTTGTAAATGAGTTTGTGTTTCGATTCACATTGTGTTAAAGATATTTTTTTGTTGGAAAGTAGCAAATGTAATACCTGATGATTTATATATTTTTTAAAATTTACATTAAGAAAATCGTTATAAACCAAAGATTATTTCCTTTTTTGTGTTTAGATTCTCATGTGTTTTGCTAATTTCAATGCAACTAGAGCAATAAAGCGAAAATTTATTTTAGACTAGCAGTAGTACACCCGTTCTTCGTACGGAATATATAATATAAAAAAAACTTAAAATTCACAATCACGTGCAAATTCCTATACTATTCTAAATGACATTGTTATTGAAAGCATTCTATTAAAATGTTTAAATAAATGCTCCTAAAAAGAAGTTTAAGAATCTCTGTTCTTGCTATACAAAATTATCTTCACAGAAAGATCTAAGGATTGAAATATACTAGTCCGGCTTGTAAACAAATTTACAAAAAAAATAAAAATAAATCAATATATTCCAAAATAAAACCTCTAAAATGATATGAGAAGCTATACCCGTACTATTTATATTTCCGAATATTATAAGATATACCCTTGTTATAGTAGAAAATTACCCATACTACAATATATGAATTTCAAAAATATTTGCCAAAGTAAAACAGACGACATAATAAAGTGAAAATGGCAATTATCCCCGCAATCTTTAAACTTGAAGGCCATAATTGATTCCAGTATATGCTAAAATTGTATGGGAAGATATAATCGCACTACATATATTCTCGTAGATTAAAGGATATGCACGTATACTAATAGAAGATTACCCGTACTACAAGATATGAGTTTCAACCTTTTTTGTCAAAATGAAACAGATGACATAATAAATTGAAAATATCAATAATCCCAATAATCTTTTAATTGATATAATCCAGTCAAAAATACAATTTCGATAACATTTATTTTATATACATTTCTTTATTATTTAAATCGGAAAATATTTGATAAAACTCGTCTGCCGCATAAACACATTGGATTTCAATCCGTTGTTAAGCAACATGATATTATTTTCTTCAAATAAATTTATGGAAACAATATCGTCTGCATAATGCTATGTCTATGGAAGTTTTAACTGTGCGTTTTTAACACTTTACAACAAAGTTGAAAAGTGTTTATGACTTTGTTCATTCTGTCTGTCTGTCTGTCTGTCTGTCTATCTGTCTGTCTGTCTGTCTGTCTGTCCGTTAGCACGATAACTGCCGTAAAAATGGCTTAATCAAAATGAAATTTTAGTATATTGTTCAGACGGTCTATAGGACCTATGGGAATATAAATGAATAATATCACCCAATTAGTTTTGGATTGAACCCGGGTTGAAAAAATGGAATACATTGAACCCTATGGGACCTAATTTTTCAAGCATTTTTTAAGCGGATTTAAAATTCACAAATTGCTTCGAAAATTTTAGGCAGTATTCAAATTGTTCCATAAAATATATAAAAAAAAAATTCAGCGAAATATATTCAGTAGTTTTTTAAATAAAAATTAAAATAATAATAACACCTTTTATATGAAGCGATCACGTGTCCATGATATGAAACGATCACATGACCCACTTCAAAATGATATATGGCATCCATCTTGTGTCAAAATCGTGATTTTTAAAGTTCTTTTTAATTCATATTGAGTGTTGTATCCATCCTAAAACTACTTTATTTCTGCCTAAATTCTGTGCATCTACATACTGAAACAACGCAATGACAATATATTTCAGTTTAAATGCTCATCCAAATATGATTATTTCTACTATTAAGCCTATTTTTCACCTATGTAAAATGTAAACAGCAAAATATGTAGAATGAGTTGTATTAGAATCGCTGTAATTCTTTAACACAAAATCATTTAGTCCATGGAGTCTGCTTAGCTGATATGAATGAAGTATTCATTGATTGTAGAAAGAGAAGGACGATATTTTTCGATGAAGTTTTAAGCATAGAGTTAACTTATTTGTAGCTCCATGGTCTTAATTTTTAAATAAAATAAATTATTATAGTATTCTGATGAATGACATGAATGGGGGAATTATTTATGAATGAAATATTGCTTTTATAGAGAGAGCCAGGCGTGTTATTTTTTTATGACGTCATTTGAATCAATTTCAGTTGTTTTCGATGAAGTTTTCAAATATAATAAATTATCGTAGTATTATGATAATTCTAAAATTATTACCGAGGAATGTATCAAATTTTAGAGATGTTTAAACCAGGCGATTTATACTTTAATGCCGTCATTTGAATGAAGTTAATTTTTTTCGATGAGGGTTTAAGGTTTCAAATATAATAAATTAATGTAGTATTGTGATAAGTTTTAAAATATTACCGAGGAATGTATTGCATTTCAGACATGTTTAAATAAAATTGCATTGAAGTTGGAAAGTGTTTCATAATCAATGCTTTAAGCATGATTGATCTTTCTTGTTAATTAATATCTACATAACTCCTGGTCTTAGAAACTAAAAACATAGACTTGTTCCAAGGCTACCCACAAAATTTCATGAAATTCGTTCAAGCCGTTCCCCCGTGATGATGAGACAGACAGATTTTCAATTTTATTTATAGATTGAGCAATTTTATTTATAGATTTATACATCGAATCATCCATCTTGTAATACATGTAAACAGGTATTGTATATGTTTTACAGTTTTTATGAAACTGGTCGTCTTATGTTGTAATATTTCGATCAATTCCATAATTCCGCATGCTATAATTCCATTTTCGCATGCGATAATTCCATTTTTAAATGCGATAATTCGACATGCGATAATTCCATTTTCAAATGCCATAATTCCGCATTTGAAAAATGATTCCAGAAAAGGGCATAATAGAGGGGAAAAACAGGAAGTACTTGTTTCATAAATTGCACAATAGAAGAGAGAGAAAATGAAATAGATAATAAAATATGTTACATTTGCAAGACAAACAAAATATTATAATAATATACCCTCACAGCAAAGATCGTCATATGTGTGACTAAGACTCCTCTATTTACGAGCTGACTCATCAAGCATAATGAAGCCCACCATAGTTGGAAGCGCAATCCGTTAGCATTAGCTCTATTCGTATTTTCACTTTAAGAAGTATAATTGGAAATAATTATGGGCGGTTGTTTTGCACCGAACTGCTCTAATCATTCCAGAAAGGGTTTTAGGCTATTTCGTTTTCCTAGAAACGAAGAAAGATGAAAACAATGGCTAATAAATAATTGGATACCCGGTAATGGAGCATACTTGTACGAGCTAAGTTCTACAATATTCTAATTGAAACTTCTTTTTTTATATAAAATATTTATTTTAAACACTTATTTTATAATTTCTGTAACTGTAGTATTGAACCCTATGGGCTTCAATATGCTTGATAAGTCAGCCTGTAGTAGAGGAGCTCCATGTGTGACAGTGACGTTGTAGTCACGTGACACCTGGGTCACAATGCGACATCATATTTGTGACTTCTATGCGACATTACGTATTAGTAAATTTGTAACTACATTGTGACTATATTCTGTGACATTTCCGCAATTTAATTAACACTTAACAATGTGACGTCACAAGCAAGTTAATATGCGACGTCACAAACGACCATGAAAATGACCAAAATGATTTCGCTGTAACCTC
This sequence comes from Amaurobius ferox, assembly GCA_951213105.1. Classification (NCBI taxonomy): domain Eukaryota; kingdom Metazoa; phylum Arthropoda; class Arachnida; order Araneae; family Amaurobiidae; genus Amaurobius; species Amaurobius ferox. The sequence continues at coordinate 103,779,264 of OX578142.1, read as the reverse complement.
AATAGGACATTGCCGAGACGTACTGCGACGTCCTGTGACTTCCCAAAGTCACAGCGTGTCGTAAATCTTGCGTCAATGTGAAAAAAAAAATGCTGCTAGAGTAAAAATTGATAACTTGTTATTTGATTGATATTTTTGTTAAATTTACACAGAAAACCAGCAGTGGGCTATTTGATAACCGTTTGTGCTTACTTAAACATATTGGTTCAACATTAAGTTTTAGGCTCATTTTAGCATACATTGTATGTGAATCTGAGGATGTGTATAACGTTGAAGACATGATAATACACGAAACAATTTAATTGACAGACTCTTCCCGCGATTCACGTCAATTTGTTTTTAATAAATATTTTTCAAAATGCAAGTGAGTAATTAGGTGGGACATCACCATTTTCAAATACACCATCAAAACTTATTATTTAACATTTTTATAATCTTAAATTTTGAAATATATGATGCAAAATACAATAATCCTAGATTTTTTCTTTGTCGCCTCTTTTTGCCTAAACCTCGGTTGCATTCTAACGTACGCTAGGTATTGTCCTAATGTACGTTAATTATTTTTAACTGACGCATTGGAGAAAAATTATAATCTCCGTAAAAGGGGGGAATTTCATTAGTATATATAAAAAATTAGCACTTGTATAAATAAGTTAATTTTGAGATACACAGATGAGAAATCTCCTTGAGATTTCCTTACTGCAAAGGGAAATTTTGGAAATGTCCGCTTTCATTTAGGAAACAAAAAAAAGCTTTTAATCCAAGAAACTAATCTTAACAAGATATTTTCTAGAATCGCAAACACAGGCAGTTCTCTTGTTAAATTATTTATTTAATAAAAAACCTTGCTTTCAATAGATTTCTTTATTGTATGAGACAGATGAGTGCGTATATTTTTGTATTCTGCATTTTTGTATTTTTAAATAAATTGATTCTGATCCGTAAAAATATAGAATCTGTAAAATGAAACAATACATTCCGCTATAATGTATTTTCTAATCTACTAATGCATTTTTTATTAGTCAAGAGATAATTAAATTTAAATAAATGTATTTTTCTCTTTATGAATATTTTTATGCTTTTGGAATTTAATTATTGAGTGTTTCATATTAAGAACAAAACCATTAAGGAAGACATATTTTTGATATTTCGTTTGTAAATTTACTTTATTCATTATCTTTAAATTTATATCGTAAACACACTAGCTATGCCTAAATGGAATTGAAAAATTTATTTCTATAGCTATTACAATGATCATGTATTGAAGTCGATTATATACATAAATAATTCTATAATCATTAATGTATTCTTAAATATGATATTAATACATTCTGAGTGCATTACGCTTCTATTTAAATAATGCAATCCAATCTCAAAAACATAATACATTAAAATTTCATTTCTTATCATGGAATTTCTATGGCGCTCAAAAGAATATTATACCTCTCATAAGAAGTTTAGATTGTATTCAGACGTTACTTAATATATTAATACTTAAATTTCACTTAAGAATTAAAAAAATATATCGACTAATATCCCGAGGCATACATAATAATATTCCAATTTTAACATAATTTACGTTTAATAGATGCGTTTCTCAACAAAATTAACATAACATTACACAATGCTGTAGATAGGTCTGAAATACATTATTATGCGATTGCAGGATTGTATGCAAATTTTTCAATTTAAATGTATAAATAGTGTCTCAATTAATTTAAAACTCATGGTTAACATATTTAGCATTATAAATAACTATTTTAAACGACATAAGTCGTTTGGATTCCAGTTAATATTAATTCAGGTTAAACTCGCTCATGTTTTATATCTTTATTTTCAGAAATACCGACTATTGCTGCCTAAAGCTAGGTGGTTTGATACTACGATTATTGATCAAAGGCTCGTTAAATTCTAAATAAAGACTTGATTCTAAGAATTATAAGTGTATCAGTGCTAAACTGCTAATTTTGGACGCCCAGTATATACTGCATATGTAAAAAAACACAATTTATGTACATATTGGTGTTAACATTTTACAATTTACGTATAACAAATTAAAGCTGGTGTGAGTAAATTTAAAAGAAAGCAAACATTTATTAAAGATGTTGAGAAAGAAAGAATGAAATAAAGAAACGAAAATACTGTATAAAATAAAACTAGGCTGTTTCTCCAGACTCTAAGCTGCAGCGAAGCAAGGTACATAACACATGCTTGTTACATGCTTGTTTCATTTTTGTATTCTGCATTTTTGTAATTTTAAATAAATTGATTCTGAATTGTAAAACTATAGAAGCTGAAAAATGAAACAATGCATTCCTCTATTTTCTAATCTACTTCTAGTTTTTACTAGTCAAGTGATAATTAAATTTAAATAAATGTATTTTTCCATTTATTTTAAGCTTATACTTTTGAAATGTGATTGTAAATGTTCTATTAGAACAAAACCATTAAGCAAAAACTATTTTTGATATTTTGTGTGTAAATTTATTTGATTTATTATCTTTAAATTAATATGGCAAACACATTAGCTATGTCGAAATGGAATCGAAAAATTTTTTTCCATCGATATTACAATGATCATGTATTGAAGTCAATTATGTACATAAATAAATCTGCAATCATTAATGTATTCTTAAATATTATATTTATGCATCCTGAATGTATTGCGCTTCTATTTAAATAATGCAATCCAATCTTAAATATAATGCATTAAAATTTCATTTCTTATAATGACATTTTTATGGCGTTCGAAATAAAATCGAACCTTTCATGGAAAATTTAGATTGTATTGAGTTGGTGCTTTATATATTAATATTTAAATTTCACTTAAGGAATAAAAAATGACATCGACTAATATCCGGGGGCATAAATGATAATATTCCAATTCCAGCATCATTTACGTTTAATAGATAAGTTTCGCAATAAAATCAACATAACATTATAATGCTGTAAATAGGTCTGAAATACAGTATTATGCGATTGCAGGGTGGTAAGCGCATTTTTCAATTTAAATGTCTTAATTTAAATGTCTTAACTTTTTCAATTTAAATGTCGTACCTCAATTAAGTTAAAACTCATAGTTAAAATATTTAACATTATAAATAACTATTTTAAATGACAGATTATGGTTTAATTGTAGTTAATATTAATTCAGATTTCAGATTAAACGTACCCATGTTATATATCTTTATTACTTTCCTTATATATACATAATGTATAAGGAAAATATCCGTCTTAACGGTTTTATTAGTGTTTTCAACTTTTTTCTTTACCCGCCGAGGCGGATTTTTTTTAAATTTTGCACGTTTTTTTTGTGTAACCGAAATTATTGTTTTTGTAATGTTTGCACACTTTTACTTTCCTTATATACATAATGTATAAGGAAAGTATTGTGACGGGGTCGAAAATTCGAATTCGAGTTTTCGACGGGAGAGTACGTTTCAAGCATCCCTGATCACGAATCGAGCATTTTTGAAGTAATATCTGTGTGTGTGTGTGTGTGTGTGTGTGTGTGTGTGTGGAGACGATAACTGACGAACTAATGGACCGATTCGAACGAAATTTTGTACAAAAATCACAATCCATAAACACTGGAAGCCTATTGTTTTTATACGCAATCAAATGTTCAGAACCTCTCTAAATTTTCGAGTAAAATTTTGAAAAAATCGTCAAAAAATCAAAACCACTAATAATGTTAAGAAAATAGACATTTCTTATGTAATTTTTCATTAGAAAACGATTGGCATAAATTTTAGAACGCTAACATGAACCGCTCTCGAGATATTGCACATTTTTCAAAAATATTATCAAAAAGTCATATAAAATAAAAAAATATATATTTCCTATTGATAAACATGTTCACTTTTCATATGTAATACCATGCGATAAATTGGGTGACATCATTCTCGTGGATCTAGCTCGTTCCATTCATGGGAAAAGATACTTTGAGTAATACTTTTGTATTTGAACGCCAATAGTCATTTATCTGCTGTAAGAAAAACTTATTTCTCCGTCCATAACGCTTGGCGAGATTTTGACGGCGAAATTGGCGGAATGTCGCCAACTTGGCGACATTTTTAATTGTTGCCAAATTGACAAAAATCTCGCCAAATGGATAAAAATGACGCTAAATCAATGAAAATGACGACTAATTGAAGAAAATTCAATGTCTTAGAAAGAATATAAGTATCTGCTTTAAGAATAACATTTTTTAAAAGTTGTAAATTCGTTGCATTATATAAGGAAAGTCATATGTTGCCCACATCAGACTTTTTTAGAAGTACCGAATGTTGCAGTTTAAAGCTACGTGGCTAAATACTACGGTTATTTATCAAAGGTTCATTACATATTAAATAAAAACCTAAATGATTCTGTGAATTATAAGTGTACCAATGCTAAACCGCTAATTTCGGAAGTTCCGTATATACAGCATATATAATAAAACACAATTTATATACATGTTGATATTAAGAATTTTACAATTTATGCATAACAAATTAAAGCTGGTGGGTGTAAATTTAAAAAAATAATAATATAGCAAATCTATATCTTTAAAATTTTGAGAAAGAAAGAATGAAATAAAGAAATGAAAATACTGTATAAAATGAAAATGGGCTATTTTTTCAGACTCGAAGCTGCAGCAAAGCAAGGTATTTAGTTATATGTTTAATAACCGAGATGTTTCTTTCATAAAAGTAGTAAAAAACTCAAAATATTAAATCCAAAGTATTAAATCTAAAATTATTAATGAACGACAGCCTAGTAAAATTATATCAAACAAATAAAAAATTCTGTTTGGCGGGCGAACTTTTTGAAATGAATTTTTCTCTATAGACTAAACATTATCTAACCTTTGACTTTAAATATCTCAGTACATAAGCTCGAAATTTAAAATTGGAACTTCATCATGACATAAAACATGATTATATTTCAAGCTATGTGCAATTTTTTTTTTTCGAATCGATTAAGTTTTACTACGTCAAAGAAACTTTCAAACACAATCATATATGAGTTGGTGTCAGGAAAACTACGTTCAGAACTTACTTCGCAGCAATTAAATTTATAAAATATAATATTAGTGTAACTATATAAATGAAAATATGAAGGACTGTACAGGGTGTCCCAAAAAGATTGAAAAGCGCTATAATTCTTTACCTGTTGGCGATAAGTGGGCAATGTAAATTGAAAAAATGTTGAAAGTAAAGTAGAAAATAAGACTACGTTAATCAAATAGTCCTTCCATTTATTTTAAAAAATTAACACTTTTTAAATTTTTATACGACCCCCTTAGACAAATTTGGCCAATCAGAATTTTTTATTTTTAATGCAACAAGATCATTAAAAAACCCGCATATCTGTATCTTTAAAATCAACTGAATTATGATAAAGGAAACAGTCTGACTTATGCCACTTTTCCGTACCATGTGAAAGGCTGTTTCGTCAGTGCAAATAGGGATCATGAACGAATTGACGATGGAAATTGTTTAGATCAAAAATACGTTAATATGTGTCAAATTTTTTATAACGAATACATCTAAAATAAAGCATTACACAGACAGAGATCATATAAAGCAGAGGTACTCACTACTCGGTTGGGTATTCTATGTATTATTATCCAGTTTTATCTTTTTTGTGATATCTCACAAATTTACATTTCTAGTTTGATATATGGTTCCCATTCACAATGTTCAATTTTCAATTAAATATAACTCGCTCATATTTAAAAATACAGATATGCGGGGGTTTTTTAATGATCTTGTTGCATTAATTTTTTTTTTCTGATTGACCAAATTTGTCTAAGGGGTTCGCATAGAAACTTAAAAAGTGTATCTTTTTGAAAATGAATGGGAGGACTATTTCATTAACGTAGTCTTATTTCCTACCTTACTTTCAACATTTTCGTAATTTACATTGTCCACTTATCTCCAACAGGTAAAGAATTAAAGCGCGTTTCAATCTTTTTGGGACACCCTATGTTTTTTAAGATTTTGCCTGGAGAAAGCTTATGACTCCCACTTATACTTTACATCTTTTAAAACCTTTTTAAGACAAGTTCTCAATCAGCCTACTCATAAAAGCTGATCAGTGAATCTCACGTAGAGCTCCCTGGACTCAGATAGGTGGTTTGAAGAGGGGTTTTCTTAGTTTTTTTAATCTATATTTTTAGCTTTTAGTCCCACAAGTTGTAGATTTCATTGAAATAACATTGAGCAGATAATCTTTGTTTTTTCAGAAACTATATTTGAAATAAATTATTGCTCATTGATTAGCTACAAAATTAACTTGTTTTAATTGTGTAAAAAATGAACTGTGCATATACAACAGATGATTTTAATTCATTTTATCCGATTTAAATACTAAAGAAATTAATACAAAATATGAACCGTTTTACATTTTCGATTGTCTTATATTAGGTATATAATATTATATCCGTTATATAATATCATGAAATATAATATTACTGGATATCTCATGTTTTCAATATGAGTCATCTATATTTTAGCAAAAGCTTTTCAAGTTTATAATTTTCTACTTCATTTTACTAATTGTTGCAACAGAATAATAATAAGAAGAAGAAGAAGATAATAACTACAAGAAAAATATAACAAGACTATATTTTATGCCATTTATACATCTGCATTCTGTATTATGCAATATAACTTCATTTTTTGTAAATTTCTTTACAAACGGTACAAAGATGTATAATTCGTAAAATTCGCCTGTGGCAAAAATATTATACAGGGAAAACATACATTCTTTTCGGTGGCAAAATTTTTTCCATTGTATTGTTTTTGCGATTTCTTTTCCTTTAAACATCTATTTCTCAAAATTTGCTATAGATATAGCTCAGAAGATGACTGATATGGATACAGCATCAAATTCTGAAGTAGGTAAAATGACTCATTAAGGATTTTGACTTCAAATTCTGGGGGAGATATTTCTCATTAAAAAATTTGCATTTTCCTTGAAATATATATTTTTCTGGATCTGCTATAGATATAGCTTAGATGATGACTGATATGGATTCAGCATCAAATTCTCCAAAAAAGACGAGAGTTCACTAAATATTTTCACTGGTCATAAACTATTTCTGCAACATATATTTCTCAAGGTTGGCCATAGATAGAGTTTATATGATTACCGATTCCAGCATTAAATTCTAGAGGAAGTAGAGGGTTACTGAAAGTTTCACTTCCAGTTTTTTTCACTTTCGGTACAAAAATTTCCTTAAAACAATTGTTCTTAGAATTGGCTATAATTATAGCTTAGATTATGAGTTATATAGATTCAGCATCAAATACCAGAGGGGGTAGAGGGGTTCTCTCTAAGGATTTTCATTTCCAGTTCCGAAGATGTGCCACGTTTTCCCGAAAATTCGTATGACTGTACGAAATAAGAATAAATTTTTTGTACTTATTAATGTTTTAGGGGTACTAAATGAAATATTTTAATAGAATGTTTTTGACGAATGGATTGATTTAAAATGATAGTAGAATTTTCACGTATTGTAAATTTAGGAACAATGGCGGGTGTATCTGCCATTTTTGTATAATGAAATAAAATATAATTTGAATTCAATCAAATTATCAAGAAATATAAATGCTTATAAGCAGTTTGCTCAAATATTATTAGTTAAATCAGTACAATCAACACAGTTTGGATTTGGTGAGTTTTTGTTCTCTTCTTAGCATGCATTGTGGCTATAGCTCAGTCCTTTTGAGAATGTTATATAGAAAAACATTCCTAGTGACTGTATGACCATATTTACCCATTTCCTATTAAACTCTTCTCAATATATCTCTACACTTAACTAACAGAACTAACTTTGCAGACCCTGTACAAGTCCTTATGTAACACAGAAGGCTGAATCTTTGCATACTCATAGTATCGACTGCTGTACTGGGATTTCGAAAAGTCTTTCCAACCCTCCAGAAGCCCCTTTGTTAACCTAACAGGCTCAATCTTTTCATACTTAAAGTATCAACTGCGGTACAGAACCTAAAAGAGTTGGATTTTTGACTAATCCCCATCCTCGCGGGAATGGATAAAAGATAGTCTCAAAAAATATTCCTAGACTCTCCAGAGGCTCCCTAGTGACCTAAAAGGCTGAATCTTTTCGAACTTATAGTTCTGACGATCGGATAGATCTTAACGTATTCAAATTCCTGATTCCTCCCTGGACAGATATTATGGTTTTTTAATGTCTTTTCAGACACTCAAGCAGCTATCCGGTGGCTTAGAAGTCTTTTCACGAATGGTATCAACCACATTGGACCAAACCTAGATGAGAGAGAGTTTCGATTTTTCCCCCTGATAGGATAAAGGGAGGGGGAGAGGGGGTAAAGTGTCTCAAAACGCTCTCGAAGCCCTACGGAGGACACAAAGGAAAGAACTCGTTAACGGGTCAGAACCTAACGGGACCAATTTTCAGATAATTATTTTCAACGCCAAGCACTATACATTGTTATACAAAATAAAACTCATTTTAAAAAGCTATAATTCATTTTTCAAAAGTGTCAGTTTCCGTGATATCGACAGGCTAAAACACTTGTTCTTTAACAACTTAACATTCTCCCACACATATTCAGTAACTTTCAAGCTTGATCTTCATCGAACGTAAAATTATCCTATCAATATTTAGTAATTAGAAATCAAACTATAGTAATTTAAATGTACTCTTATTTAATTATACGCTTCAGATAAAAGCTACAACCCCGTGATAACATGCAAAATGAGACAATTTTCTTTATCCTCAGAGCTCTTAATTTTTCTTTTTCAGGGATCGCCAACAGTAGGATAAATTGCCAAGTTCTGTGCAACCTGATTACTAAGTGACTAATTGCGAAATGAGTGACTTGTAGAAGAATCCAAAGGGGTTAGCCAGTTGCGACAGCTGGTTGCGAACACGGCTGCTAGAGCTCAAAATTAACTTAAAATTAAAAAGTAATTTTTCATTCCCATGCGACGTATCCACACAATTATTCCAAACCAGTTAATGATAATACTTTTCGATTCCTTTAAATGTTCCTAAATTGTTTGTTGTGTAAATTTTACTGATTCCACATTACATATTCCACAGTGGAACTGAAAGAAGATTTAGAATAAACTTCAAGAGTTTTCAAATTATGTTTATAGGTGTAACAGAAAAGTATTGTTATGGTATTGCTGCTTCAAATAAGCGCCTTCTTAAAATTTCTGAATACTTTTAATTTTTCGCTATTATGAACTTAAGATTTGGGTAGCAACCATATGCACATATATTCGTATTGAAACTAACAAATTAAATTTATTGATATTAAAAATAATACAAAATGTTAACATTATTTCGAAGCAGCTCTCTTAAGAATAAGAGAACTCCCATAATGTCTATATTTAAATTTTCTGCGTAAGATACAATATTTACTTCCACTTAAGCGAACTGTAGTTGTTTAATAAAATTAAAATTTCGTTTCATATAATACATTTTATGAGCCAAACGGTCTCGAAGGCAAAAAAACAGCCTTCTTCCTCAGGACAAAGAAGAATTGGAAGCTCGATTATTCAAGTAAAATAAGTAAGGTGCTAGAATAAGTGAGGTTACACTACTTATTTATCCTGAAAGAGAAAACTGTTTTATGCTTTCGAAAGCGGTAATTGTATTTATATGATTTTTTTTATATTATTGTTTTCTATTACAGAAGTTTATGAGCGTTGCTTAGAGTAGCTGTTTAAATACCATTAGTTATTATGTCCCTAAAATCATCTGTAAACAGTCATCAAAATAGGTAAAAATTTCCCCTAGAATCCTGCATAATCATGTGTATTTACCCAGGATTCGAATTCAGTACAACAAATGTTATATACATTTATTAAAATACAAAACTCGGATGTTTTTAAACATGTTTTAACAACGCACATGCCGTAACAGTTACACTGTAATATATATAATGCTCCACATATCGAGTTTTCTGTAATGCGTACTTGCATTCTGAATTCAAATACACTTATAGCATTGGAATTTGAATGACCAATTTGGTCACGGCTTTTAAGTGTGGGTGTAAAATACTGAATCTATACAAATTTCATGAAACATATTGCTAACGAGACATTTATGAAAGAGCTTTCATATTGAGACAAATGGTGACACTTGAATTGTCAAGTATGTTCATTTCTTTTTCCATATTTATTATTTCGCACAGCTGTATGAATTTTCGGAAAAATCGAAAGTCATATCTCCAGAGGCGGAAGTGGAAATTATTTTTATCCAGCCCACCCCATATCTCCTCTGAAATTCAATGCTAAATCCATAGGCCATAATAGAAGCTCCATCTATATTCAATTATGAGAAGTGTGATGTTTTAAAGAAAATTTTTGAACAGAAAGTGGAAATCGCTAGTGAACCCTCAGCCCCCCCCCCTTCCTATAGACCTTCGTTGGAATTTAATTCATATCAGTCATCATCTAAGTTCTATCTATAGCTTCTCCAGCAACAAATGTTGCAAAAACTTTTGAACCAGAAGTGGAAATATAATCGGAAATGAAAATTCTTAATAAACCAATCTACCACCGGCATAATTTAATGCTAAATTCATATCAGCTATCATCTAAGCTCTATCTATAGCCAATCTTGAGAAAAATATGTTTCAAGTAAAATGAAAAATTTGAACAAAAAGAGAGAACCGGAATTCAAAACCCTTAGTGAACCCGCCACCTCCTCAGGAATAGTAGTTATCATCTTTATATATAACAGATCCCGAGAAAAGGATGTTTCAAAGAAAAATATTTTACTAAAGAAAATACATAGTATGGCAAAATTTTCGCCACAAAAAATTATAATAATATATTACTAATATTTATATTAATGTACTGATATTTTTATTACAGTGTTAGCAGTCTTTAAATCAATCATAAATGTTGCAACCTAAGGTTATGAAATTAATTTTTAATTAATTTCTATACGTAAATATATTTCTATACGTAAATATAATTTCTAAGTCATGACTTTTTTAGTATGAATACAACAATTAATCTTTCTAAAATCGGCATCATATTATATGGAATCAAAAATACTCATAGTATCCAAATTTTGTGGTTTATTTTAAGAAACTGTTTTTCGGTTTATATTAATAAAGGTTTTTAAATGCATATTTAAAAAAATAGCAGAATGTTTTGTATCAATTTTTTAATATTGTAAACCAGCTCCAGAAAAATATCAATTAAATTGGCATAATTTACAATTAATAAGCAAATTATTACTTCACTTACTTACTTTTAATATTATATTTTGCATAATATAACACGTCTGCGTGTATTTTTTGTAGCGCAAAATCTTTACTTCGGATAGGTAAGATTTTGTGTTGAAGCGCAATTTTGATCCAAATCTCTTTGATGCATCCAAGAATTAAAGAGTAGCACAATTCATCTTTAACATGTAGATTGATATCTTCGCATTCTAATAAAATAAAAATAATTACCCTATTTTTTAATGAATTTTGAAGCAAAAGCCTACAAGTTCACGTTTGCAAATTCAGGACAGAGTAGAATTTTTCCTCATGCATTCTTCATGACTTCGTAAAATGTATCCGTTTCTGTGGGGAAAAGTGAAGTATTTGTTTTGCGGGTAATTACTTTTTAGAAACTAGCGTTTCCGATGTTATTTGTCAGGCATATTGGTGTGATTATATGGTAAATTGATCCACTGTTTTGTTTAGATATTTTATATGAGTTGTTTTGAAAGCAAAGTACAGATTTTTGAATCCTCTCCCGCCCCCCTAATTTTCAGTATTTCACTAATTTGATCCTATCTCAGCTTTTAATTATACTAGAGTTTAACTTATTATACTACATAGTTAACAAAGGTCAAGTATTGCATGCGCCCGCACGCTTATTATTACTCCCGTGCAGCAACTTAATTAGTTTTGTTCTAAGCGAGCATTTCCTAAAAGCGTTATTTGGTTTTAGAGAAATTGCTGTATATTCCGGTGTAATTTTAATCAGCAGTTGTAATTTTTGCATTTAAAATCTCAAGCAACGTCGGGTACATTTTCTAGTAATTTTATTAAATGGCTGATTTGAATATACATTTATAAATGGTTGCTTTAGTATTGTTTGTATTCCATGTATTTATTTCAAAACCATTTCAGCTACTTTAATAATGATAAACAATAGCTAAAAAATTTCGAAAACAAATAATTTATCCATTTTTACATGCAATGCTTTTCAAACATATGAAATATTTCTAAAGGCATTTAAAAGTAGGGAATAGATTTAAAATGTTTTGTTCTTTAAGTATTAATCGATACAAACACACTTAAGCATCTCTGCCGTCAAGAAAATGGCCTGAGTGCAAATTCCGATCTTTCAGATTGTCGGCTAAACTCCCGCAAGAGGCACAAGAAACAAAAGAAGACCCCATCCGAGGACACAAAAGTTCTTTCTTAGTTCATTTTACTCGTTCCACAGTGAAAATCTTCTTTCCCAACACAGCGTTCTGGAAAAGAACAATAAATCCTTACGCAGTGGACAAAGGGAGAAGATTTGGCATCCAATAATACCAAAGAAAAACTTGACCCCAATCGGAGACGCGATGAATTTTAACAAACTTGAATAGGATTCCATATAAATTTGTTATTTCCTACGTTTCTTCTTTTCATTTTAGACATATGCTAGACGTTTAAAGTTTAAGTAAAAGCATCTGATTCGGGCAGCACATGACATTCGCTACATAATTCAATAACTTTACAGCGAAATACTTATGTAGAAGATTCAAGACACCGTTTTTTTGACGTGGCATTAATTGTACATTAGTATTTGGTGTTTTTCTGGATGATAACATGCAAACCTAAATTAACAAATTAACTCAAATTTTGCACAAATATATCTTGAAAATTAGAAACATTTCTAGCATATTCTAATTAATATAGTCCATATATTAAATAGATTTTAAATTTAATTCATCAATTTGGCGTCATTTTTGGCGTCATTAAGTTGATAACATTTTCGTCAACTTAACGACATTTTCGTCAATTTGAAATTTTTTTTAAAGTTGCCAAGTCTGCAATATTTCACCAAATTAGTTGCCGAGCTCGACAAATTTATTGCTAAGCATATCTTATTGTCTTTAAGCATAAGCAATATTTAACGATACATACTTGGCGAAATACATTTTTAATTTTATGTAAATATTTGTTTTATTATATGTTAGTTATATGTTTTTTAGATAAATTTATTTGAAAATCGGGCAATATCTCGAAAATAGTTTAATCTTGCTTTCTAAAGTTTGTGTCATTCTTTTCCTAATTCGGTATATAATGAATAATTAATTAACATTATTGAATGTCCTCAGTTTTTTTTTTTTTTTTAAGAATTTTTCAAAAAATCATTCGACAATTTAGGGGTCTTCCGAATGTTCGATTACATTTAAAAACGACACAGTTCTTCCAGTATTCGCCTATTATAATAAACGTACTAAATTACGTTCGAAACGCTCCATTCGTTAGTCAGATTATCTCCTCCATAGACTCACACACACTTATACACACACACATAGATACACAGACATCATATCAGAAACGTTCAATTCGAGTTCGGTGATATTTGAAACGTACTCTTCCGTTGAAAACAGGAATTCGAATTTTCGACTCTGTCAAAATACTTTTCCAATACATGATATGTAGGGAAAATAATAAATGATTCAATAGATAATTCGATTATATACGCAATGTTTATACCCAAAGTATGTACAGAAAAAGATTTTCGCCATCAAACCATATCATGATGGTGAGATCATAAATCTTTGTGACATTTATCATATTGTAGCAATCCGTTTTAGCATGTTGATAAGTATCATCAACTTAATTTGTCTTTTTTATTAAATAAGGAAAAATTGTATTAATATTTAATCCTAAGGAAGTAAAGTTAAAATAATATTTTCTTTACCATTATAGATTCTATTAAAAAAATCTGGTGTGGGCAGCACATAACTTTCCCTGTAAATTCAACTTCATTTCGTCATTTTTTATTTCATTCTGCATTAAATTGAGTTTCATTGCAGAAAATTACATAAATATATTTTTCTGATATTATATCGAATTTGCCTTTTTATTGCATCTTCGATTCATTTAGCAACTTAATTCACTTTAAATTCTTCAGGTCCTCAAAATTAATAAAAACTAAAATGTCTCGAGAAAAATCGATCCTACAGTCATGGGGCCAGTCTTATTCGCTTAGTCGTCAAAAGTTACCGAAAGAACAAGTACTTATAATTAATATATTTCAACGATTTCAGTCCTTTATTTCAGATTTTCACTATTTTTGCAGATCACAAAAAACAGTCATTTATACTTTTCCGAATCATAACAAAATCTAATCATCATCAGGATAATCAAGGGATAGAGTAGATACATACGATTTTTGCGGACCATTTCGCAAAAAAAAGCAGGTTCCTTTTCTCCATATTGTACTAATATCTAATCAGCACCAGGATAACCCAGTAACCAAATTTTGTGAAATTTGGTTACTTAGTGTTTCAGCTAGAGTGAATACATGATATTTTTGCGGGTCATTTCGCAAAACTAGGCGGGTTCTTTTATCCCGAATTGTACTAAAATCTAATCAGCATCAGGGTCACACATAAGTGGCTTACCTATAAAATGTTATGAATTGGTTTATTAGTTTTTTAGTTAGAGTGGATACATACATTGCACATATAGACACACAGACACACAAGCAGACGTCAAGCTAAAAATTGTTTTTTCGTGTTCCAGAGGTCCCAAAACGTGCAAATACGTCAAAAATGTGATTTTCGACTGTTGCGATTTTCGACATGATTTCAATACTTCCCCTATACATTACCATGTATTGCAGGGAAAGTAAAATTGATTTTTGATAGAATTAAAGTCCTTTTGATGCGTCTTGTACATGCGTCATACAAGATGCATCCAGTATAAGAAGCTTCCATCCTTCGTATAAGAAGCTTCCTTGCAGCCATTGCAGTTATTCTATGCTGATGAGAGCATAAGTGCGAAACCAGTCCATTGATACTGTTATCTGCAATGGGAGTGTCTTCTTCTTTATATCATGCAAGCTTTAAGATCTGCATGTGAAAATAATTTTGTAAAGTAATTCTTATGCATTTTTTTAGGGGGGGGGGATTATATTTAATAAACAAAAGGTATTATATTTTTTTATAATATTGTTATATCAGTTACGGCCATGGAATATGCAATTACGGTAATATTTTGGAAAAATAGTTTTTAAATTCATATATTTCAGAATGTATTTAAATGATTATTGCAAACGGGTCAAACATGGTTCGGGAATAAATTTTGCTACCACTTGCTATCTAAACCCTTCATTTTATAGTATGTTTACCAAATTTCATATTTAATATCGACGAATTCATTAAATGAAGTTTGACTATATATCTATTGCAATGCAACTGTAGAGAGAACGTTTAAGCGTATTATGATTGTAAGAAAGTGGGACGAGCTGCTTTTCCTGTCTGCACTAGCATTTTCCCAACTACTTCGTATCGTAGTTGATGTTTGTAATAAAATATTTTTTTTCTAAGAAACACCATTAGCTATTCATAAATTCTAAATAAATATTACATTTTTAACTATATGCTTATTTATAGAACCCTACTTGAAATTATTGAGATAGAAGCATATCTGGCTGAACAATTCACAACGATGGATATGTTTAATCATAGTAAATTAATTGTATCAAAAAGCTAATATCCAAGCCTATCACGGACAAGAAAACTAATACTCTTAAAAAAGAAGACTAAAAGTTTCTTTAATAAGATTTATTTTGATTAAGTTATGGTTCTTAGTGTCAAAAATAGTTGTTTCAGTTAAAAGTTGCCCTGCGGTTGATTTTTAGCCTTTTATATCCACAGTAAGGGCTACGGGACGATTCTGAGAGGCTATATCCCTTTCTTCCCCCCTCTCCGCCATTTTGTGCACTCGGAGATCGTAGTCAATACTATATGTGTACAAAGATCCAGCCTACTAGGTCACCGAGGGCTTCTGAAGGGTTTGTAAAGACAAAAATACGGACAATTATACAGGGTGATTGAAATAGTAGTTTTCCTCTCATTATCACTTTTTCATTTCTTTTCTTTTTGAGGGTAGAGGGATTTTTTGCATAAAAATACTAATTTTGAGAAAAACTATTTCAATTTCCTAACAAAATTTTAATAAACACAGTCTTTTATAAACAAGTATTCGTTAAATATATGTAACACATTCATTTGACAATATGACATTATATATAAATGTGACACTATACATATTTAAAATCAGTTCCGTTAGAATGAAATTTAATATTCGATTCTGTCTTCCAAAATCTAAATATTCGATTTTTGTTTCTCCTAAAGAGGTGACAATGCTTTGCATTTATAGCTGCTTGCCCCAAAATGAAAATCTACGTTTTCAGTAATAGAATTTGATGGCACATGAATCCATTACGTATTGATCCTGCAACGAACTTCCTGAATGGAATCGAGCTATCCAATATTTACTTTACGTTAAGCAACAGCTTAATGCACTCAAGTACTAACTGTACTTTATGACATAATCATTAAATCATCGCTGAAGGACACCATTAACAACTTAGTGATCCGTACGGTTTTGACACAATATTAATGAAAATTCACTGAGCATTTATTGAATTCATCAATCAACTATTGTCAAGACTGAACTTTGAAAACTCCATTTTTATACATAGCTATTTTTCTACTAGCATAGGTGCTCTACATCACTAATTTATATAGTATATACTTTCCGATAGCGTTAGAAATCATATATTTGTACATCATGAATTTGTTCCAAATATTGTTAAAAGCCTACTTCTCTAATAAAAGGTTCAATTAATCTGAAAAAATAATAGTTAATGTAGAAATCCAAATGTAATATTTTGTAAAGACAATATTTAATCCATATATGACGTTTGCAGTACAATAATCATGTAATTAGCGCAAAAATGATTTCGGGGTTCATCCAGTATGACTGGAACTGATAATTTCCAATGGGAGGTTCACCCGACATAGGGAAGCAAAAGGTTAAAATCAATAGTTCGCTTATATATATATATATATATATATATATATATATATGTGTGTGTACCGATTAAAATAATCGCATTAAAGGGTATTTTTAACTCTTACTTTGTTACAGAGATATCGTGCTGACAGACAGAGACACGGACATACACAAATACGCACACATTTGGGGGGGGGGGGCTGATTCGCTTTTAAGGCCACTTAAATCATGTAAACCCATGAGAATTGAAAAGTAAGATTTTTGACACCCATTACAATATTAATCATTTTCATATGTATTATAAATGAAGGTTAAAATAATTATACTAAGAGTGTCAAAGACATAAGGAAACTAACACTCTTAAGGAAAATACCTGATGTGAGCATCACGTGATTTTTAACACTTTACAACATAGTTGAAAGTGTTTATGACTTTGTTCATTCTGTCTGTGTATCTGTCTGTGTGTCTGTCTGTCTGTTCGTTAGCACGATAACTGCCGTAAAAATGGCTTTATCAAAATGAAATCTTAGTATGTTTTTCAGACGGTCTGTGGGACCTATGGGAATATAAATGAATAGTATCACCCTATTAGTTTTTTATTGAACCCGGGTTGAAAAAATGAAATACATTGAATCCTATGGGACCTAATGTTTCAAACATTTTTTAAGCAACTTTAAAATTCACAAATTGCTTCAAAAATTTTAGAAAATATTTAAATTATTCCATAAAATATATAAAAAAAATTTCAGTAAAATATGTTAGGTAGTTTTTTAAATTAATAATTTAAAAATTCTTTAATATAGGGAGAAAAACAAATTCAATTAAATTCTGACTCTCGTTATATCCTCCAGAAAGAAAAAGAGATATATTATACAATAAATATCTTTCCAAGAGTTTAATTATTTTATATATGAGAAAGGTTTCACATTTTGAAATAAATATGGTAGATAACAATTTTTCAAATTTTTAAATAAAATAAATTATTATAGTATTGTGATGAATGAAACGATTGGAAAAATGTTTATGAATGAAATGCTGTTTTTATATAGAGGCAATTTATATTTTGATGACGTCATTCGAATAAAGTTCATTTGTTTTCGATGAAGATTTCAAATATAATAAATTATTGTAGTGTTATGATAATTTTAAAAATATTACCGAGGAATGTATCGCATTTTAGAGATGTTTAAACCAGGCAATTTATATTTCAATGCCGGCATTTGAATGAAGTTCATTTTCGTCGATGAAGTTTTCAAATATAATAAATTAATGTAGTATTGTGATAATTTTAAAAGTATTACCGAAGAATGTATCGCATTTTAGAGATGTTTGCATAAAATTGCATTGTAGTTGGAAAGTGTTTCATAATCAATACTTTATGCATGATTGATCTTTCTTGTTACTATATAATGCAATGAATTTACTTCTTCAACAGTGAGAAAATGTATAATATCTACGACACAATGGTTTGAACGTCGAATTGTACATTTGTTTTTTCTGCATGACAACATGTAAAACTATATTTCGAAGTATACAATTAATTTATATATTGCGCAACTTTAAATTGGCAATTATGAGTATTAATAACATCCGCAATAAGCAATAGAGTAAATGTATTAAAATATTTTAATGATTAATTCATCAATTTAAAGTTATTTCCGTTAATTTAGCGTTATTTTTCTGATTTTGACTATATTTTCGCCAATCTGGGGCGACATATAACCAAGTTGGCGATATTTCGTTGCATTAGTTGTCAAGTTCATCAAATTTATTGACAAGCGTTACACACGGACGGAGGGAAGCTCTTTTCTTATATATATTGGCGAGTTGTTGGTCGAAAACCCAGACCGTCCGACTCATCCTAAGCCATAGAGCAACTGTTTGGACGGCCGGGCGAGTTGTTGGTCGTAGAAGTAGAAAACAAAACTATTACACAAGCATCTTCTGGCGTAAATGGAACCAACTAGATCCGCAAGAATGATGTTAACAAATTTGTAGCATAATATTGCATGAAAAGTAAATATATTTCACGATAGTTAATACTTCTTTTTAATTTTATCTAATACTTTTGATATATTTATTAGTAAGACGTGCCATATCTTAAGGTACATTTCCTGTTAGCCTTCTAAAGTTTTTGTTATTCGTTTTCTAATGAAAAATTACATACAAAATGATAATTTACGTAACATTTTTGAATAATTTTAATTTTTAATGATAATTTTCCACATTCCATTCGAAACTTTGGGGATTTTCGAACATTCGATTGTGTTTAAAATAAATAGGCTTCAAATATGGCTATCAAACTGTAATAATTGTATTAAATTTCGTTCAAAATGATCCATTTCTTTGCGAGGTGTCGCCTCCACAGACTTACGGACATATAACTCAGACATACACATACACATAGACTTTGCCTCAAAAGGTTCGAATCCAGTTCATGGATCCTTGAAACGTGCTCTACCGTCGAAAATTCGAATTCGAATTTTTGACCCCTCTATGCATTTTACTATGTATATAGAGAAAGAAAAAGGACTATAAAAATGAATTTTATAAATTTAGGGTATTATATGTTCGATTTGATTTGATTTGATTTCTATCAGTTATGGCCTAATAACTGACAGAAATATAATATTATAATATATATATTACGGGATATAAAATTACGAGAACTTTTGATATGGCATTTGACCGATTGTTGAAACAGGATAATAGAATACGGGTATATCGCACAAAATTGTAAACGAATATGTCGGCTATGTGAAAGAGTGCAACTCTCCGTTCCCACTAAATTTCGCAAAATTGTAGTTAATAGCAAGCTTCCTTGCAGCCATTGCAGTTATTCCATGCTGATGAGAGCATAAGTGCGAAACCAGTCCATAGATACTGTTATTGACAATGGGAGTGTCTTCCTTATATCATGCAAATGTTAAGATCTGCATGTGAAAATAATTTTGTAAAGTAATGCTTATGCATATTTTTTTTTGGGGGGGGGGGGGATTATATTTAATAAACAAACGGTATTACATTTTTTTATAATATTGTTATATCAGTTACGGCCATGGAATATGCGATTGCGGTAATATTTTGGAAAAATGGTTTCTAAATGCATATATTTCAGAATGTATTTAAATGATTATTGCAAACGGGGCAAACATGGTTCGGGAATAAATTTTGCTACCACTTGCTATCTAGGCCCTTCATTTTATAGTATGTTTTCCAAATTTCATAATTTTGTACATTGGTTTAACAACGGGACCGGGGTGTTGTATTTTTCAGATTT
This sequence comes from Amaurobius ferox, assembly GCA_951213105.1. Classification (NCBI taxonomy): domain Eukaryota; kingdom Metazoa; phylum Arthropoda; class Arachnida; order Araneae; family Amaurobiidae; genus Amaurobius; species Amaurobius ferox. The sequence goes on along the minus strand of OX578142.1, from coordinate 103,758,960 downwards.
GTCTCCATATATAATTCTTACTTTTTATAGGGGAGTAAAATTAAATGTTTCGGTGCATTTTTTATTTTTATTTTTATTTTTATTAAGCAGCATGAATGTGTTTAACATTTTCGTATAGTTTAAATCACTAGCAACGTCGGGTATATCTGCTATCTATTATATAGATTTGAAAACTGTCGATCAGAAATGGTGAATTAAATAATAAATCCTCCACATAAACTGTCATTGCGATTCAGATACGATGATATTAGGCTGAAACTAACAAATGGTATGTTTAATATTCTTCCGTTAAAAAGAATAATTGTTTATCTAGAATTTCAACGAATCAATACTTTCTCCCTGGAGCCATTTAGACGGGTCATATTCACAGGATACAGAAAAAAAGCTCTGACCTGCCCATTTTGCTAATGACCCGTCTGCGTTGAAGATCTTACTGCATGCAAACCATTAGAATTACGTGTTCCGCCTTCCAAAGTACTCAACTGGATACATACATCTAACTGGACGAGCCATATGTATGCAAAAAATCTCTAGTATTTGTATCTAAATGAGGTCTGTTTGCAAATGATTAGTTTGGGTATTATATAATCTAACGATGTGTTCTTTTTTAACTTTAACGCTGGTTAAATAGTTTGTGAATGGCATAGCGGGTTAAATACTAAAATGCAGATTAAATAAATCACGCTGTTTTAAATTAAGTGTAGATAAAATAAAGTACGTTGGTTTAAATAAAATGTAGCACAGATGTGTAATAATTACACACGCATTATATACAGGGTGTCCCAAAGACATTGACTTAGGCTTTTATTCCTTAAATATTGATCTTAGACATATATAATAAATTACAAAGTTGCGTAAAAAAATGGTACAGAATTTTATGAAATCGATAAAAATTTTCAGGGGATTGAATTGAAGAAATACAAAATTTAAATTTTTATACGGCTCCCGTATAAAAACATTTCCAATGAGTAAAATGTGCCCCATACACTAATAAGGTGATGTACAAAATTTCAGCATTTTATCATAAAAAGTCCCAGAGAGAAGTTTAAACAAGTTTGGTGAGGGATTAATCACAAATTAAAATGTAAATGTTTACAGCAAATGACGCAACGCAGAAATGCATCATAGACAAATAATATCTGCCTCTTTGATGAATCTTTGGCATGGATGGAAAACATTTTGAACGAGCTTTGTAATCTTCGTGTAAAATTATTATTTCCACACAGTGTAGATACTTTTGTTACAATAAATAACAAAATTATTATTTATTTATGTAATCATTGTGTTCTTTCGTAATGTGTGTATGACCGCTGAAACGCGATCTACCGATATGAGTTTTCCCCTCAGAGAACCCATGTCGATGCATCGAAAAGTGGTTTAAGTCAGCATTTTTGTCTTCTGGTAAGTGGCAATACTATATTCATACATCCGATAGGAAACAAACCTGAAACTAAAAGCCAAGTTCTTCAACCTTGCAAAACGTTTCAACTGTTTGAGATGAAATGAAAAAATATTTCCAAGTTTATAAAACTTTATGAGTGAAACGTACATAGAAGAAAAGTTATTTCGTAATAAACTTGTCAAATTGCTTCCTCGATCCCAAAGCAGTTTTTGCTACAATGAACTTAGATGAATTGAAAAGAGTGCATGTGATAAAACTTGAACTGCGTGTATACGTATTGGATCTCTATATATCGTTATAAAGTAAATTTTCCAAGTTTATTACGAAATGCGTCGAATAACATTTTCTCTATATACTTCTCACACTTGAAGGTTGATAAGAATGGCAATAATTCTTCATCTCAATCATTTTTATGGTTCGTGCTTTTTGTAAAGCTGAATAACTTAGCTTTTTTGTACAGGTTTGTTTTTTATCCGTCCTTTTTGTACACTTTTTATTAACCTTCATTACCACACTTTAAGCAGTGAGGACAACATATCAAATTGCAGTTGTTTGTCGTTACCATACGTTTTGCAGAGATTTACTCGTCGGTGTCCTCTTTTGAGAAAATAAAGAAATTTACAGGACTTTCACCTGTCATCAGGGTGCTTTAAAATTTGAAATCCTCAATATTTTGTCCTACATGATAATCAGCATACCAAATACTGTATTTTGAGAAAAGTTGTTGCACTTTCAACACAGGGTGATTCTCCACTAAGAGTATTGTGGTGGTTGTAGGTCTGTTTTCATTTTGATTTATTTGGGGCCCTCTCAGTGACTTGTGGGGAGCGGAGTAGTTCGCTGTTGTGGTTGGGCAGGGTTGGACCTTGGGGGATCTTGTCGTAGCCCGCGGTAGTGGCTCCGGCCGCTTGCTGTTCGGGCTGGCGCATGTGCCAGGCTGAGCGGTCTTTCTATCGGGACGACTTGATTCATGCCGTATACCTTCGTGTGGGCCAGTGATTGTATATAATTATCAAACTCATCTGTCAGAAAATTAAAAAATAAGCATTCTATCCCTTTTAATGCCTTAGATACAGGGTAAGTGGGAAAACCACATGATGGCTTGCATAAAAGAGTTCGGCCAGTGACCATATCATTATATGTTTAATTTTTTAACATACTTTGCTGCTGCTTTGCCGCGCACTCTAATTAAATAATGCAGTGTTATTGGCACTATAATTCTTCATTAAATCTTTAATTTCTTATTTCTTTTAAATTCCTCATAAATTTTAATATACTACGATATAATTATTAATTAAATCTTGCTTGGACAAAAAAAAGAAATCCAAACATACTATGGATCAACTGAGCGCAAATACATTTCACTTAAAATAGGAGCTCTTTTGTTAGAAGTCATATTTAGATAAACTGCACCTTCTTTTTGCATAGTAAAATATATTTACTACGTTATTTGGTTGTTATTTTTGCAGTTGTGTAATTATTTGTTAAATTAATTACTTATTTATATACTCCATTTCGCATTACAGTTAAGATCTATGTTGTTTTATTAAAAATCAAAATATAGCTTTTGTAGCTATACATCCATTTCAGTGTCACTATTATCATGGAATCCTATTTCTATATTATGTCAATTTGGTAACCGTTGTAAACCATTATTTAAAAAGGAAAAGAAAAATATCTATATTAATTACTTAAACCAACAGCATTACAATTAAAGTAAGAATTTTCAAGTGCAGTATGCTTTTTGTAAACTATCATTACCGAAAAATATGATAATAATTACGGATTGTCTAATGTTTTATTCTTCAAATTATATGTTTAGTCGTCTGTATCCACAGATCTTGTAGAAAATACATCACTCTTTAGCGTTTCATTGGCATTGCACAAAGCATAAATACTTATGAAAACATTATTGTAAATATAAGAGGATTATGGCTTGCAAAAAACATTACCTTTGTGTTTTCTCTCAACAACACAAACAATTCTCATTTCAGACAAGACATTATGAAGAACCATATAAAAATTAATTTTAGTCGTGCCAGTTAATAATCTATATAATATGCACTGAACTCACTTACTGAGTGAATGAGGGTGTCTTTCAAAATTATCGAACACTACCACTATATCCAGAGTTTTTATTTTTGTGCAATTTGATCTATCTCAAATTCAAGACCGATAAAAACATCTAGCATTTCAAAAATTCCAATTAGGTTCGGCGATGCAAAGAAATGATAAAAAAAACTCAAATCCACTTAGTTTAATTATCGAGCACGCCGCTCTTGCTAGATTCTTGGTTTCGGCATCATTCGATTCGTATTTGCTTCTAGGTCAACAAAATATATATATATTTCAAAGATATGCATTAGGAGTGACGATGTAAAGAAATAATTAAAAAAAATCACAACTATTTTTCAGAATGATAGCGCATCATTAGATCCAGATTCTCGTTTTCGGTCTCAGATTTGTCTCCGCTTCCAGATACACGAAATATTCGAGAATTTTGTAAATTCGAATCAGGGTGATAATTCAAAGATATTTTCACCAATTTGCCTCTCAAAAATGTGCACAATTCCAATTTTTTTATTTAATTTGAAACGATGCTATGTTTAACTTACATTGCGTAGTCGTCTCATTTAGTGGCCACTAGTCATTAAAAAAGTGCGAAGCGCAGGTTAAATGGCCATGGAAATTAATAAGTATCGATGTTTTCTGAATACCAATTATAAGACGCAGTGGATGCTTTAATCAATAACGGCATAAAATTAATTAAAATATTGCTAGTAAATAATTCATAGGTGTTTCTCTTTCTAGGATGAGATTAGCCACAAGTCTCCAATGTATGCAGTTTATCAAGGGATTAACTTTTTTAAACTTAATCTTTGACGATTTGTTTTCTAAATCCTAATATCTATAATTACGTATTTAAAGACTTTTGTTTTGCAATAGGTAATGAACAACAAAATAATAAATTTATAACATTATTTTATCTTTGCACTAACGAAAACACACATTCCATTTTTATTACAGCCTTGAAGGCACGATATATTTTTTTTAAAATGTCGAAAGTTATTGGTTTAGATATAGATATATTTATTTTCCTCCAAATTATGAATTATTTGCTAATTCAGATATGAATATTTATTAAGTCCTGTTACTTTTATGTGTTCTTTAAAATAATACCCTTAAAATGAAAATCAGAATCTATTATCTATAAAAAAATATCTGATGTGAGCAGAACATGACTTTTTCTACATAATACAATGAATGTACAGCTTTCACAGCGAAAACATGATGTACAAGATTCACCACAGAGTATTTTAAACGTTGAGTTGAAAATTTAATAGTTTTACATGTTGCCATTCAGAAAAAATATTTCAAAGACCCTATTGACTTCTATTTCGAGCAAATCTAAATTGACAATAACCAATATTGATAGCATCCGCAATAAGCAATATAGTTCATATATTAAAATATTTTAATTCCCCAATTTGGCGTCATTTTTGTTAAATAGGGTTATTTTTGAAATTTTAGCAATATTTTCGTGAATTTAGACCATTGAAAAAGTTGGAAAGTTGGCGATAGTTAGCCAAATTACTCAAAGAGTTCACCAAAATTGTTGCCAATCGCTACAGATTAATGGATAGAAGGGCTTACCTTATATATATTAAATTACTATTAAGGCATTTTTGGGCGTCAATATACGAAACTATTATACAAGATTATTACACAAAATTATATTTTAAAAGAGTGATGTATTCATACGTGCAGGATCGTCATCAAAATGAAATTGACATTCATTAATATCCTGTACAATAAATTATTATTGTCTAATATTCTGGCGTCAAATTATGAAACTATTACAAAAATTATCTTCTCTCGTGAATGGAAAAAACTAGATTCACGAAAATGATGCTTAGAATATTTTCGCATAATATTGTATATGAAAAGTAAAAATATTTCAAGATGGTATATACGTTTAATATTTTATTTAATTATTTATAAATATATTTTAAAAACGTATAGTATTTCCAGAACGGTTTGTGGTAACGTTATAAAACTTATGTTATTCGTTTTTAATGAAAATCTACATAAAAAAGAATTATTTATGTAACATTATTGAATGTTCTGACAGTTTAATGATTTTTTAAAAATTTTATTCGAAAATTTGAGGGTTTTCCAAACATTCGATTACGTTTAAAATCAATAAGGTTCCAGTATTTACCAATTCTAATAATTCTACCAATTTTAAACCTAAAGAGGTTTTTACAGAGGATGAACGTGTTGGTTGCGATTTCATGTTCCGGTTCTTTCCGAGAATCATCAGGTTGGTCCTGAGGACGTTTGTAATGTCCCCCTGTGTGCAACACAAATGTGTCTTAGATGCTTACAGAAGTTTCCTTATTGCGGTTTATGTTCGTCTTTTGGGTGTAATGGTATTCACCACATGTGGTACATCGTCGGTAAAATGGTACTTAGTTTTCGGCAGCTGATAGGGAAATAATAAATATGCGTCCGGCCGTTGGTAAAAAATGTGTCTGTCAATAAACCAACAAGCGATCATCAATTATGCAATCATCAATTTTAGTAAAAGTATTAAATATTTTTTAAATATATGCAGTCCATTCATTATTTCAGATAACTAAACTTATGCTGTAGAGTAATTTTTCCTGTGCATCTCATAACTACCACCAAATTGTGTCTAAAACGCTCATTAACCGTTCTTGCTTATTATTTTCACAATCAATACTGATATTTATATGAAAACTTACCAACACTTACGTAAAGATAATTCAGATATTAATTATCAGACTACTAGAGATAATAAATACAGCTAATACTTGACAAACTAAAAAGTAAGATAATTTTAATTAAAATCACATATAATTATTTCTCAAGCAATAATATAGATTAAGAGAAATACTTTTACCAGATCTTTTATAAAAGATTCGCTGCATTTTTTTTTAGTTAAAATACAATCAAAAGTCAAGATCCTTCAAAAGTCAAGAGTTACTTGATCATTCCTTTTTTATTTATCAAAATTCAAGTAAAATACTTAATCATCTGTGATTTGCACCAAGAAAAAATACATGTAAATGCTTTCTGATTGAAACTACAATTCATAAGGGCAAATTGGATAAAAATACTTAAAGGCTAAATTAAAAATAAGGTACTAAAGCCCCAACAATATTACTCTTACTTCGTGTCTTCTTACTCGTTACCTTCCGGTGTTTAATTTCTTTTGCGGACGCAAGAAAACGAGAAATACCAGCCGCGACGGAACTACTAAATTGATCTTACTCTCTTGCTTCTGGAAACCCTGGGGAGTTCCAAATCGCGGGGTTTTTAGTCTTTCCTGGATACTGGAAAATTGCATCTGTTGGATATAAATTTTCACCCTTTTCAATTCCCCGATACACGGTGAATGCGATAAATAATGAATGATTTTATCTTAATGATTTTTTTTTCTTTTATTCGCATCCACTTGCACGGTAGGAGTACGTGTGTATTTTGGGTACTTTAAAACGCTTCAATATGTTGTACATGGTGTATAATATATTGTGTGATACTATTAAGTAATAAAACATTGGTTAAAAAATCAGCTATATCTGTTTATATATATATATTGCGTAATATGTTTCTCTGCGAAAGAAATTACTTGCAATTTAGTAAAAATAATTGCAATGTTAATAAAAATTTGAATTATTAGTAGTAACTGTAGAGTGGTAAGCCTCGGGATTTTGAGACTATTATTATCAATTTATTTTCCTAGACTCGTTTTTAATACATTATGTGTTCGGTATGCTACATATTTTATCCCAGTGGTTCTCAAATGTAAACATGAAATACCCTTTAGTAATTAAAAAATTACAGACCCCCTTGACATCATAAATTGAAATATGATATATATATATATATATATATATATATATATATATATACAGGGGGATTCAAAAGTTCGGAGCAAAAGTAAAACGCCATAAAAAATATCTATCGGTCGGAGAGACATGTCGTTTGCAGATTAATATTCACCGTGGTGGGGTATTTTGTATGGCATGAGAAAAATACTTCAAAATCTCGCCAATAGGGTGCGCTGCTGCAAATAATGCCATGGAGGTGACTTATGCATATCGCTCCGCAACGCAAAATTGGGATCAGACAAAAACATTATTGAATACCACCCCACACGGATCGTCAAGTGATGGAGTTGCTACGGTCAACGTGGCGTTGATCGCCTACTGAGCAGGCATAGCACACATGAATGGCCTGCGAGATCCCCAGATCTCACACCCTGTGATTTTTGATTGGGGGATACCTAAAATCATGGGTCTATAGAGGAAATCCCCAGTCCTTACCAACACTGAAAGACGCCTTACGGCAGGAGGTAGCAGCCATCCCCATTGATATGCTGGTTCATGCTGTATCAGCCATAATACCGCGACTGCACTCAGTACTGGAATATGGTGGTGGACACATTGAACACTTGCAGCTGTAAATCATGCTGAAATAAAATATTTCATTTCACAATTATTACCTCGCATTGTTTACTTTGCAGCAGCGCCCCTACTGTTGAGATTTTGAACTATTTTTTTCATGCCATACAAAATACCCCACCACGGTGAATATTAATCTGCAAATCGCATGTCTCTCCGACCCATAGATATTTTTTTATATCGTTTTACTTTTGCTCCGAACTTTTGAATCACCCTGTATATATATAGTACTAAATATACATTAAAGTTAGATGTAATAAAAGAAACATTTAGTTTGTATGACATTTAGAAAATTTGCGTAAGATGAATCTAACTATATGACTAGAAATATTACATTACTAATAAGAATTAACTTAGATTAATGTGAACAAAGATGTTGAATTTTAGAAATTAGAGTAGCAATGTTTGTTTAAATTGATGAAAACGTTATTCTCAGATCATTCTCAACTTCCAGTCTATTACCCAACTTACTTTATTCTTCTACTAGGGCTACCCCTTTCTCTGCCGTCAGATTTGTATCATACATATCCATTGACGCCTAAACTGCGCCCAAAATATGTTTTAAATATGGTTGCAGCCTAGCTCATTTATCTCGTTTTAATTTGAAAATTTGTCAATACATTTCTATTAGGAAAACAGTATGACTAAAACTTTATAGTTATACATAAATTTTGTGTTATTGGCTGATCCCCTAATACTTTGTCGCGAATCCCAAGAGATCCCCACTTTGGTAACCACTGTTTTATCCCAGTTTTAAACTCTAAAATAAAAATAAACAATTTCAACTCTTGCAAATACATGGTCAAATGGATAATTACGTATACGTTGGAGATTTTGTGAATATTTTTATCACTAGTGTAGCACAAATAAAAGGTGTTTTTCATTTATATGTGAATCATAAATGGTTACATTTATATATCATTTAAAACATAAATACCTCCCTTACTAAGTTTTGTCCCAGTTTTAAACTCTAAAATAAGAATAAATAAATTCAACTCTTACAAATACGTGGTCAAATGGATAATTACGTATCCGTTGGATATTTTGTGAATATTTTTATCATAAGTTTAGCACAAATAAAAGGTATTTTTCATTTATATGTGAATCATAAATAGTTAAATTTATATATCATTTACAACATAAATACCTTTCATACTAAGTCTCCTCTGATTTTAACCCAGTGGACTCCTTCTTTCAGAAAACCTCCTTTTCTGAAGAAACCTAAAATCGAAGAAAGATGATTTTGCAACTCAGAAAAATTCTCAAATGTATAATATTTTTAATTAAAAAACACTCGCAGAAATATATCGCTGTGAAAATTTAACTACAAAGTGCCGATGACTAAACTTTTCCAATTCAAATATTTATGCAACTCTATCTAAACATCAGATTGTCACAAATTTTTGCAGGTATAATTTTCAACACATTGATTAAATGACCCTATGTGAAACAATTCCAACATTCGCTAACAAAGGCTGAAAAAGAATATAAAATTCTACAAAGGGACAATATCATAGAGTACTAAAAATCAATAAAGGTATGAGATGAAAAACTTTGTAAATTAGCAATGTAAAATATAAAATTTAAATCTTAACTTCTTTTGGACATAAAGTGAGATTGATTTGAGTCAAGATAACAATAGAATTAGAATAGAATAACTAACGTATAGAATTTTATCCAGAAAAGACAAGGTTGTAGCAACCTATGTTCCAAAACTGGTTGATAAAGTTAGAATTTTGTTTTTTACTAATTAACTGTGTTTAATTTTTTTCGTTTCATGTCTACTCATTTGTACTATGTTGTTTGTCTTATTTTTTCCTTATTGAATGATAGAACCCTTCCTCCTACATCGTCAAATATTGTGAGCAATTTTCATACCTGAAACATTTGTTCAATGTTTTCCATAGTATGCCCACCACTTTTGGTTACAATTTGGTCAGTTCTAAATTAAACAAGAAAGATCAATCATAAATAAAGCATTGATTATGAAACATTTTCCAACTGCAATGCAATTTTATTTAAACATCTCTAAAATGCGATACATTCAGCGGTAATATTGTTAAAATTATCACAATACTATATTAATTTATTATGTTTGAAAACTTAAAATTTCATCGAAAAAATTAATTTTATTCAAATAACGTCATTGAAATATAAGTCACCTGGTTTAAATATCTCTAAAATGGGATACATTCAGTGGTAATATTTCTAAAATTATCACAATAATACAATAATTTAATACATTTGAAAACTTCATAAAAAAATTAACTTTATTTAAATGACGTCATTGAAATATAAATCGCCTGGCTCTCTATGTAAAAGCTGTAAATATTCCATTTATACACTTTTATTCCATTCCTTTCATTCACCACAGTACTACAATAATTTATTTTATTAAAAACTTAAAACCATGGAGATAAACGTAATTTAAGTCTATGCTTAAAACTTCATCGAAAAAATCTGCTATAAAATCGTCTGTTCTCTATATAAAATCAATGATGTTTCATTCATATCAGTTATATTTCAGACTCAAAGAGCTAAATAATTTTGTGATAAAGAAATTCAGCAATTCTTATACAACTCATCCTACATCTTTATATGTTTAAATTCTTCATAAGTGAAAATTAGGCTTCGTTGTAGAAATAATAAAAGTTGGATGATCATTTCAACTCAAATATATTGTAATTGCGTTGTTTCAGGATGTAGATGCACAGAAATTAAGCAAAAATAAAGCGGTTTTAGGACGCATGCAACACTAAATATAAATTAAAAAGAACTTTAAAAATCACGATTTTGACAAACGATGAATGCCATATTTTATTTTGAAGTGGGTCACGTGATCTTTTCATATAATATGGGTGAAATTATTATTTAAATTTTTATTTAAAAAACTAATGAATATATTTTGCTGAAATTTTTTTCATATATTTATGGGATAATTTGAATATTTTCTAAAACTTTCGAAGCAATTTGTGCATTTTAAATTCGCTTAAAAATTGTTTGAAAAATTAGGTCCTATAGGGTTCAATATATTTCATTTTTTCAATCCGGGTTCAATCCAAAACTAATTGGGTGATATTATTAATTTATATTCCCATAGGTTCCACAAACCATCTGAACAACATACTAAAATTTCATTCGATAAAGTCATTTTTACGGCAGTTATCGTGCTAACAAACAGACCGATAGACAGAATGAACAAAGTCATAAACACTTTTCAACTATGTTGTAAAATGTTAAAAAAACTTTAAATTAAAAAAATATATAAAATTTAAATCTTAACTCCTTTTGGAAATAAAGTGAAATTAATTTGCGTCAAGATAACCAACGTATAGAATTTTATCCAGCAAATACATAGTTGTAGCTTCCTGTATTCCAAAACTGGTTGATAAAGTTAGAATTTTGTGTTTTACAAATTAACTGTGTTTAATTTTTTTCGTTTCATGTCTACCCATTTGTAATATATGGTTTGTTTTATTTTTTCCTTATTGAATGATAGAACCCTTCCTCCCATATCGTCACATATTGCGAGCAATTTTCATTCCTGAAATATTTGTCCCATGCCATTAATAGTATACCTACCACATTTGGTTACAATTTGATCAGCTCTAAATTAAAAAAATCACTAAATTAAAAAAAATTAATTAATTAAATCTGCATACAGAAGACATGAAATCAATACCTATCACACACACCTAAACATTTGAGGCTAAAATGTCATGAAATTATATTAAAAAAATCTCATGTGACTTTCACTACGTAATTCAATGAATTTGCTTCTTTTACAGAGCAGTAATGGTGTACAAAATTCACAACACAATGCCTTTGGTTATAAATTAATACCACGTAAATTTAAAATTGGACGCTTTTGGCAACGTTTTAGTCCAAACAGAATGACTTATTTATACTTACGTGCAAAATCTTCATCATACTGCAATTGGCATGTAATTAATATCCCGTGAAATAAATGACTATTAACGAATTCCTGGATTTCAAAATACAAAACTTTTACAAAAAGTAACTTCTCTCTTGAATGGAAAAAACTAAAACCATGAGAATGATGTTAACTTTATTTTTATGTCTGTAAATTTTGTAAAAATTATTTTAAATGTTTTCTATGGAAAAAATTACATTCAAAATGATGATTTTTTTATTATTGATGGTATTGATTTTTAATTTTTTTTCAAAGTTCACTTAAAAATATGGAGAGGGTCTTTCGATCTGTTTAAATGCAATAGGGTTCATGTATTCAATGATCGTAAAATATGTACCAAATTGTCCTTGAAATGCTCCATTTGTTTGTGAGGGAGGGCATCCATATGCACACTAATATACAGACATGCACACATATACTAACATACGACACACACACACACTAACATATACACGCACAGAGACACCACTTCAAAACGTTCGATTTGTATTTCGTGGTGCTTGAAACGCACTCTTCCGTCGAAAACTCGAATTCTAATTTTCAACCCCGTTACAATACTTTCCTTATACATTATACTTTGTATGTGTGTAAATTAATATTTATTAGGTTATGAATTTTCTAACTTTCAAAATTATTCATAGATGCAGCTCTAGATGTAGTATACACATTAATATATAACTGGATAATAAATGCGTTTTATATGACTGGATAATATATGCACAATAAAAAGTGACATTTATTATCCAGCTATATAGAACTTTGATAGCAATTCGCCAAATGACATGTAAAAATATATCACGCAAAGTTGAAATTGAAAGTCATTTGCATTCTTGAAAATAATCGTTTTTGTTAGATTTACCCTTTAAAAAAACCAAACTCAGGAACTGTAGCCAATTTGAATATAAAGTACCTACACAAGTTACATTTGTCCGTTAATGAACTTTTACTTTTATTGAGCACCACTTCTGCTGTTTGCATATCGCCCATACGGTCATGGGAAAAATTCCAGCCTTCTATTTAAATGAATTTTATATTTTCATATTCCTATCCCGAAAACTTGAAACCGTAAATGCACAATAAAAAGTGACATTTATTAACAGAATACATGTGATCTACCGTGTAAATGGCTAAAAATGAGTAAACTAGATGTCTTCACTCTGAGTCATATAATGTTCTCAGTATAATGTTTACTACTATGTATAATTTTTTAAATAATTTCAATGTTGTACGTTCAAGTTGACATATTTTTCTAAGAAAGTTACAGTTATGAGATGCGGTCAGTTATTATGCACAATTAAAGCACTTTCTTGAAAGTTAAATTGTACGACAGCTGAAATAATTTTGTTTCTTGAGTATATTGGGTCCCTAATTCTAAACTTCTTTGCAGTTTTATGACTTTTAAATTTACTTTCCTCGCTCTGAACTAGATAAAGGTATGTTGGTATTGATTGTGACTTGTATCACTTTTCTTAATAAATATACTTTTAGCAGTAGATTAAGTACACTTTTTACTTTTACTGATGTAGCCTAAGAAAGCTATCTTGATCGTAATTTAATCACGAGAATTTCATATTTGTCCGTCTGTGGGTGGATGGAATGTGCATCACATCGTTGGCCTTTCGTATTCTTAAAAAATATGAAGCGATTTAGAGCAAATCTGAGTGACAAGTTTCCTATGTTATGCAGATGAGAATATTGTAAAAAATCATCAAAATATATGTAGTTTATTTTTAGCAATAAAAAGGATTTTGTCAAAATAGTTGTCCCTTTTAAGCTCAAAAACCGCTGAAGCGATTTAAACTAAATTCGAATAATATACTACGTTCATTGCTTAAATGTAAATGCAGAAAAGAGTTTTTTGAAAATGTATATAGCTTGGCTCAAATGCCGAATACCCACTTGTTTCGCCTGAAAAATATTTTAATTTCTCCAATCCTCTAGTTCATCAGCCACTTGAAAATTATATGATTACAAGAAGTCTCGCAATGATGACTGCTCCGGAATATTTTTGCTCCTATATCTTTTATAAATATTTTAATCTGAACTAATCTTATATTACCAATTTTCAATTCCAATGCAAATTTTAAATTTGGATATTGGCATTTATCTTATTTTCGTAGTTTGCGTCAGATACCTTTGTCATTCTTTTACATCCGTAGAATTCAATTTTAGTTGGTGACTGAAATATTTCATTTTAAATTGATTAAATCATAAAAATTATAACAAGTGCACATATTCACTAATGCGTTTGAAACGATATAGCTATTCCTAAAAATATATTTACCGTGTACTATGAAACATATTTTTCTAGTTTCACAAGATTGCTTATTTCAAATAAATATCTATACCTTCATAGAAGAAAATAAAGTTACATAAATACATATTTATACACCCTAGCATACTTTGCTATGCATTTTGTGTCTAGTGAGATTAATTATTAAATTGCCATTGTTACATCTTGGATTATGCATTTTAAATAAGTGTCTCATTTCTTAGACAAAGAAATATTCACTAAATAAGTGTTTGTATTCCCTAATATACTTTGCAATGCATTTTGTTTATACAGCCATTTAATATAATGGAGAGCTCAATAGAACATTATTTATGAATAGTTATAATAATTAATATTTCTCTTATTGATGAAGAGTTTTATCCAATACCTTTTTTACAAATGCTTTTTTATTTGGTGTAAACGTGCTATATAAAATAAAGAACAGAAATTAAAAAAAATATATATATTTTTTTTAATTTCAAACCTCAAAAATGTGAGTTTATGAAATTGATATAATTTTACAATAAAACACAATTTACAAAAATTCATATACGTACACTTTAAACACACCACTGCTATTTACGAATTATTTAGAGACGCTATTCGCAAATTAAGGGAAATAAATTAACGTTGCATGCAGCCCTTGCATGCTTCACATACATCCGGCAGCTACATCGTCCAGGGTAAATCTGCGGCCTTTTTCGTTTGTCACAAGGTTGCGCTGTCATCCCGCTTCCACATAGATATTTTTATTGGCGAATAGCATGCTTTTTAATTTGTCTTCGGGATATTTCGGTGTATTGATAATAAAAATTAAAAATCTGATGTGAGCAGAACATGACTTTCGCTGCAGACTCAAATTCATATGTTCTTTATTTCGTTAATAATTCATTAGATTGAGTTTGACTGCACAAAATAACACTAAATTTGCATTTTTAATTCAATTTTTGTTTCTATTTGGTATTTGGGCATTTTTCCGAAAGCGGCGTAATAAGAATGCAAGAAATCTCAAATATCTTGAGAACGGTTAGTCCTAAAGCATAATGGAGTGTGTTATACTCTTTTCCTCGTCAAAAATTGCGTATAAAACAAGAATTTAATTGATACATTTGAGCATACTTAGTCTTTTTTTCTTAGATTTTGGCGATTTTTGCGGACCATTTCGTAGAAAAAGGCAGGTTGTTCTTTTCCGAATTGTACGAAAATCGAATCAGCACCAGAGTATCCCACAAGTAAGTTTTCTACCAAATTTAGTGAAATTTGGTCAATTAGTATTTTAGCTTGGGTGGATACATGAAATTTTTACGGGCCATTTCGTGGAAAAAGACATGTTCTTCTTTTCCAAATCGTACCAAAATCTAATCAACACTAGAGTATCCCACAAGTCACTTATCTACCAAATTTTGGGAAATTTGGTCAACTGGTATTTTAGCTAGAGTGGATACATGAAATTTTTGCGGGCCATTTTGTTAAAAAAAGGAGGGTTCTGTTTTTACGGATCGTACTAAAAACTAATCAGCACCAGAGTCGCATCCAAGGGTCTTACCATTTTTCCAAAAGTGGCATAACTAAATGCGAAAAATCTCAAATATCTCGAGAACGGTTAGTCCTAGAGTAATAGAGTTGTTCTTATTCTTTTCCTCATCAAAAATTACGTATAAAACAAGCATTTAATTGATATATTTAAACATACGTAGCTTTTTTTTAGATTTTAGCCATTTTTGAGGACCATTTCGTAAAAAGGCAGGATGTTCTTTTCCGAATAATACTAAAATCTAATCAGCACCAGAGTATCCCACAAGTAACTTATCTATAAAATTTTGTGAAATTTGGTCAATTCGTATTTTATCTAGAGTGGATACATGACATTTTTGCGGGCTATTTCGTAATAAAAGGCAGGCTGTTCTTTTCCGATTAATACCAAAAACTAATCAGCACCAGAGTATTATACAAGAAACTTATCTACAAAATTTTGTGAAATTTGGTCAATTAGTATTTTAGCTAGAGTGGATACATGAAATTTTTATGGGCCATTTCGCAAAAAAAGACGGGTTCTGTTTTTACGAATCGTACCAGAAACTAATCAGCACCAGAGTCATACCCAAATGACTTACCTACCCAATTTTATGAAAGTCGGTCCATAAGTTTTTGAGTTAGAGTGGATGCATGCATTGCACAGACACACACACACACACACACAGATGTCACGCTAAAAATAGTTTGTTCGTATTCTAGAGGTCTCGAAGCGTGTAGCTCCGTCGAAAACTCGAGTTGCGATTTTCGACATGATTCCAATACTTTCCCTATACATTACCATGTATTGCAGGGAAAATAAAAATATATTAATAATAAAAATATATGTAAGTGAATTATGTATCCAACCACCATAAATTTATAATTTTCAATTTTATGTACAAATTCTGAAGACAAAATACGGATAATAATATAGGCAAACTATATCTCAATTAGTTTAACCCACGAAAGATAGAGCTAGTTGTAGCTCTATCTTAAATGAGTTATATCAATTTAAGTATTGAACTTTTCAAAAATTTAATGTCTGAGAATCAAGGTTTTTAAGTTCTTTTTTATACAGTAAGTTTTTTAATGTTTAAGTTCTGAAAGTTTTAATTAATGAATTTGCGTAATATTTCTATTATTCGAATACACACTATTTAAACATTTCTTTAGCTAAACAAAAATTATCAATCATGCATAAGCATTGATTATGAAACACAATGCAATTTCATTTAAAAATTTCATTCACAAATGCAATTTCATTTAAAAATCTCTAAAATGTGATACATTCAGCGGTGGTATATTTTACATTATCACAGTACTACAGGAATTTATCATACTTAAATATTTAAAACTTCATCGAAACATAAATCGTCTGATTCTCTATGCAAAATCAATGAATATTTCATTCATATAACTTGTATTCCAGACTCCAGAGCTGAATAATTTTGCGTGAAAAAAATTCAGCAATTCTTATATAACTCACCTTACAATCGCTTGAAATATTTGCATTCTACATAAGTTAAAATTAGGCTTCGTTGTAGAAATAATAAAAGTTTAGGGATCATTTAAAATCACAACTATTGTAATTGAGTAGGCACGGAATTTAGATACACAGATAATATATGTGTGTGTGTGTGTGTGTGTGTATGTATTCAAAGTATTGGAATCGTGCCGAAGATCAGAACTCGAATTTTCGAAGAATCTACACATTTTGGGACTTCTAAAACACGAAAAAACTATTTTTAGGGAGACTTCTGTGTGTGTAACGGTGTATTTCTGTGTGTTTGTGAGGATATTGTATCCACTCTAACTGAAAATCTAATAGACCGAATTCCATAAAATTTGGTAAGTAAGTTTTTTGTGGGGAAACCTGATGTTCATTAGATTTTAGTACGATTCGTAATAAAAGAATCTGCCTTCTTTGCAAAATGGCCGGCAAAAATTGCCTTTATCCACTCTAGCTAAAAACTAATGGACCAAATTTAACAAAATTTGGTATGTAAATCATTTGTAGATCATTCTGGTACGATTCGGGAAAAGGGAAAGGGCTGTTTTTGCGAAATGGACAACAAAAATCGTTAAGTGTAAAAATAAAATTATATCAATTAAATATCTAATTATAAAATTATTAAATATCTAAATATCTATCAATTAAATCTGATTATATCAATTAAATACTTATTTTATTCGTGATTTTTGACAACAAAAAGAATAAGACTAACCGCATTACTCTAGGACTAGCCGCTCTTGAGATATTTTATTTTTCCTTGTTTTGGCTACGCCACCTTTGACAATAAGTCCAGCTATCAAATGAGAACCAAATTTAAGTTTAACGTGCAAATTCAGTGTCATTTAAAATGCTTATGGGTGTTATTTTGTGCAAATAAACTCAAATTATTATTGAAGAAATAAAGAGAACGTGAATATGAGTCTGTAGGGAAAGTCATGTGCTGTCTACATCAGAATTTTTAACAATTTTACAACAATGATTCATAGAAGTGAACGGGGATTATTTGCAGACCATTTCGAAAAAAATGTAGGATCTATATTTGAGGATCCACCAAATTTTTGTAGAATAAAATGTTCTACAAATTTAAGCTGTGTACCAAATTTCAACTCTCTGAGACATTAAAAATACTATCAAATAAGTATAAAATGACAGACGACCATCAATCATGAAGAGTTATATAAAATTTAAAAAAATTTGAAAAATTGTTATCTAACATATTTATTTAAAAATGTGAAACCTCTCTTATATATAAAATAATTAAACTCTTGGAAAAATATGTATTATAAAATATATCTCTTTTTTCTTTCTGGAGGATATAGCAAGAGTCAGAATTTAATTGAATTTGTTTTTCCCCCTATATTAAATAATTTTTATTTAAGAAACTGCCTAACATATTTTACTGAAATTTTTTTTATATATTTTATGGGATAATTTGAATATTTCCTAAAATTTTCGAAGCAATTTGTAAATTCGCTTAAAAAATGTTTGAAAAATTAGATCCCATAGTATTAGAAAAATTAGATCCCAATGTATTTCATTTTCTCAATCCGGGTTCAATCCAAAACTAATTGGGTAATAATATTCATTTATATTCCCATAAGTCCCACAGACCGTCTGAAAAACATACTAAAATTTCATTTTGATAAAGTCATTTTTGCGGCAGTTATCGTGCTAACGGACAGACAGACAGACAGACAGAATGAACAAAGTCATAAACACTTTTCAACTATGTTGTAAAGTGTTAATAAAAATGTATCATAATCAGTCTGTCATATTCATAAACAGAAAGATTTTAAATGTAAAAATATAGTTTTTATGCATTTTGTTAAATGAATTTTCTCATGCTTGCTTAAAATAACTTTTTCGCATCTTAAATAAAATATACTCATCTAAAATATACATATATGAACCATTAAAGTTAATTTTAATTCTCCAATGCTTCGTCATATTGTTTTACTATCTTAACAATGCAAGAAATGTGCGTTTCCAAAAATACATAAATATTACCAACATTTCGCTTAGTAATGAATTGGTCCACCCATTATTAACTTACACTCAATACACATTTATTACTGCCTATAGTTTTAATTCAAGAATACTTCTGTTGTATTCAATCTTTCAAGATTTTCAATTTACTGCATTATTAGAAGTGCAATTTATCGTATCATTATTTTCTTTAATAGTTTTTATCCATTTTGTCGGTAATTACAAAGTTTGTCGCTAACAATCGAGTTTGTTATTAATTTTGAGCAATTAAATCCCATTAAATTGAAAAATGACTCACTCAGATTACATTTCCTGAAGCGCGGGCATTTCTCACGGCTCCTAATGTTTACATTAATCTTTCAACGAATAAAGATTAAGAAATTACGTTAATACCCTGTGTATCTATATTTTCGAGCGATTATACAAACATTCTGTGGGAGATGCTAATGGAATGCGGAAATAATGCTACAGGATTCTAAGAAATTTATTTTCTTTAAAAAATGCAAAAGTACTTATTTGTACTTTTCTTTGCGAGTATCTGAGGTATCCAATATATGACATGCTTAAAATTAGCATGTTTTGATATTGTAAAACGTTAAAAAAATATCTGATATGGGGAGCACATTTTCCCTGCATAATGCTGATACTTTATTTTTTTTCATAACGAAATAATGATGTACGAAATCCCTGATGCAAAGTGTTTGGAATTGAATAAACATGGCGTAAATTGAAATGTAATGATATCTGTAGCTAATTAGTCCAAACATAATTAATTATTCACACTCCCATGAAATATCCTCATCAAAATTCAATTGGCATACAATAAATATCCCTTGAATTAAATGAATTTTGGTGAATTCTTTTAGCTCAAAATCCAAAAATTATTTCAAAATATATCTTATCTCATAAATGGAATGAACTAGATCGACGAGAATGATGTTAACATATTTGCTACCTGATATTGTATATAAAAAATGAGCGTATTTTATATTACTTAATGCTCATAATAATTTTGTATAATTTTTTATGAATTTATTTGATTAATTACTTTTGTGAATTTATTTGCGTGAAATATCTCGAGAACGAATAATTCTAGCGTTCTAAAAACCCTGTCATTTGTTTTGAAATGAAAAATAACGTATGAAATGATCATTTATTTAACATTATTGAAGGTAATTATTTTTTAATAATTGTTTCAATAATTCCTTCAAAAATAATGTAATCTCGATAACGGTTCATGCTTCGTTCTAAAGTTTGTATCATTCGTTTTCTAATGATTATTTTAAAGACTGGGATTATTATTTTTAAAGGCTGGGATATTTTAGTGATTATTACATAAATTCATTCGAAAGTTTGGGGGTCTTCCGAACATTCGATCGTGTTTAAAATCAATAGAGTTCCAGTATCCACTGATTGTAGTAATCGTACCAAATTATTTCGAAACGCTTTATTCGTTCATGAGATATAGTGTTCACAAACTCACGTCCATACACATACACGCACGCACACGTAAACACAAACATACATTACTTCAAATACGTTCGATTCGAGTTCAGACATAGTATTGCGTCCACAAACTCAAGTACACACACATACACGCACACACCCGGACATCAAATTTATACTCGTTCGATTCGAGTTCAGGAATGTTTAAAACGTATTTTCCGTCTAAAACTTGAATTCATATTTTTGATCTGTCACAATACTTTCCCGATGCATTGTACTGTGTATATAGGGAAAGTAATATTTTATATTTGAACTTATGACTTGATCTCACCGAAAACCCATAAACTTTTTTAATTTATCGTTGAAATGAGACACCTAATTTCATGGAAAAACTGCGTTTAAAATATAACACGTACTATGATAAAATTTCAACTGTCTTGATAATGGATCACGATATTTCATAAACAATGCTGTCAATTCACTTCTCGTATCTATATTTCTTACATCAATTTTCAACTGCTTTCAAGTGGATGTGCAATATATTTAAATTCCCTACAAGAGATGGCAACGTATAAGTCCGATTCGTATTGCAAGGTATGTGGTGATATCGACTGTTTTATATACTCCTGGCACAGGCCACAAAGTGTAGCTCTTATAACTTTTGTCCTCTTCAAGATTTTCAATATTCGATCGCAAGTATAAGCAATTTATCTTAATCAGGCGGACATATTCAAGATGTCGTGGGAATTATTTTGAAATTCGGTGAATAGACTTGAAAACATTTAAATCGTTGTATTCATAAAATACAATTTTATTGCAATTTTATATTTCTTCATTGTATTCCAGTATAATTATTAATCTTTTAATGGGTATAATCAATATTTTTGGGAAACATGCATTTTAACTTATTTTAAATATCTATTGAATTTATTTATATATAACAGTTTTGTAGTTTGAGCCAATATTGTGTTATTACAAAAATTTGGTGTGCCCCAAGGGGGAATATCCTCTAGTCATTTAGATAATTTATACTTATATCACTATGAAAGAAATAACTCATTTACTGGTTATAATTTGTATAGATATTTTGATGGCATTATATGCTTACTAACAGAAGAATCACCATCTGAATTTAACATTGCTTTTTACGTAAATAATCTAGAGCGAGGGCAAGCTTTATCTAGTCCCAATTAGATTCCTCACTAGATCCCTTATTTTCTAGATATTAATATGATAATTGAACATGACGATCAGGTGAATATATATTTATTTGATAAACGTAATCTATATATCTTTAACATTAAACACATTCAACATTTTTAAATCTGTATCACATACTAGTGTATACATAAACATTATTTTAAATCAGGATATTGGAATTAATAAATTGTCAACAAGAAAAATGCATACTATATATCTGAAATATCTCACTGAAAATAATGCATATCCAGTATACCTATTTAAAAGTATTATTAAACATTTTAAATAAGATAAAAAACGTTTTAAAATATCTCAGTTTACTTAATTCTAATCATTTCTACTTATGGCTTAATTTTCAATAACATTAGGTTGTATATAAGCTTTATAACTTTAATAAATACGTAACTTAACGAACTTTAAATAGAATAATATTTTGGTTATAGCAGATATGTATTTAAAAAAATTATGCAATACACGTGTCATTAGTACATAGCTATATAAATTAATTTATATACATAGTAAAGTTTATATTGTTGTTTCTTTTATCTTATGTTCATATAATTTTATACGCAATCCCCCTTGATCTCTCTACAACCCCGTAAACACAAAACTTCTAATTGTATTAATCCATTTTCAATCTCATTTTTTCTTATTGTACTTTGAGGCTTAGATAGAGCAGCAAATGCGCCTTACTATTCCTTGGATTTTATATTTTATATTTCAGTTTGATTGTACTTGAGGAATATATATATATATATATATATATACATATATATATATATATATATATATATATATATATATATATATATATATATATATATATATAATATATAAAATGGAAAATGGAAGTAATTAAAGATTTTGAAGTGTTATAGCATATATGCGCAAAGCAGCTATAAATACTATACACGATATAAATATAAAAAAGTATAAAAAGAATTTTAGAATGGAAAAAGAAGGAAGGCTTAGCGAGAAGCTTACTTAATGGCGGTAAGGGGTTGTGAACTTACATCCCAGTTGTCAACAAGCTTGTCATAAATGCCGCGGCATTGCATTCCTGGACGCCAGCCCTGGCTGAAGCCAACCCCCGGAGTGACAATAACAATTATCACAAGACCGTTAAAAAAGAAAAATCCAATGGTAATATGAATACCTTCACTGGATGAGCAACTAGTCCTTTAGACCACAATGACCTGTATATAACTTATTAGCCAACTGTAACTGGTCTGAACAGCCAACTGTAACTGGTCTGCAACTGGTAGTTTCAGACCAGTTGCAGTTGGCTGTAATACTCATCTTACAAAAGCTAATTCTATTCTACTTAAACTTTTAAAACCTCTGTTGCATCAAATCAATAATAAAGGTAGTTACATCATCAAGAACAGTCAAGAAGTTATAAAGTCTTTAAAATATCACAAAAATCCTTTATACTTTAAAACCTATGACTTTCAGGAACTCTTCAACAATATTGATCTTGAAGACTTATCTAATATCCTAAACCTTTTATATGAAGAATACGACTTGAAAAAAACAATAGAATTCAATAAATATAAGACTTTAATTAATATTGTCATTAAAGAAAACTACCTTTTTAATGGAATTTCTATATATCAGCAAATTAAAGGCATCCCCATGGGAGGGGGGTGTTCTTCTATACTTGCTGATCTGTACCTCAATTTTTATGAAAACCAATCACATCTTAATAATGAAATCATATACCTACGTTATGTGGATGATCTGATTGTCGGATATGAAAATGAAGATTATAGTATGAATTTCGATTTCTACCCTCCAAACTTAATTTTGAAAGAAAATCCTGCTGCACTTAAAAATGTAGTGGAATTTTTAGATTTAAGTATAGATTTCAGTAAAATACCTGTAAGTTTTACTATATATGACAAAAGAAAAAGTTTTAATATACCTATAAACGGTCTGATCAATTGGAATTCCAATCTTCACTTGAATATATTTAGGAATGTATTCTTGGGGGGATTGGCTAGAATTCAGCGAATTATCTACAATGAGGACATCCGTATTGATTTTGATCGGACATTTCTACAACAAGCATATCTACAGCAATACCCCATTCCTTTTATGCTACATTATATTGATAATTTATACAGTAAAAATCAGGATTATTGTTCAAAGTTAAAATCTATTATATATCATTTAGCAAATGATGGTTCGCATAATATGAATAACAGGACCGCAGAGCGATAACACGAAGTTATATACAGGTCATTGTGGTCTAAAGGACTAGTTGCTCATCCAGTGAAGGTCTTCATATTACCATTGGACTTTTCTTTTTTAACGGTCTTGTGATAATTGTTATTGTCACTCCGGGGGTTGGCTTCAGCCAGGGCTGGCGTCCAGGAGTGCAATGCCGCGGCATTTATGAGACAAGCTATATATATATATACATATATATATATATATATATATATATATATATATATATATAGATATATATATATATATATATATATATATATATATATATATATATATATATATATATATATATATATATATATATATACATATATATATATATATATATATATATATATACATATATATATATATATATATATATATATATATACATATATATATATATATATATATATATATATACATATATATATATATATATATATATATATATATATATACATATATATATATATATATATATATATATATATATACATATACATATATATATATATATATATATATATATATACATATACATATATATATGTATATATATATATAT
>OX578142.1:103584416-103729416 GCA_951213105.1 Amaurobius ferox | reverse complement strand
ACATAACTTACAGTCAGTGAATACTGGAATCCTATTGTTTTAACCGCAATCAAATGTTCGAAAGACCCCCTCCCCCCAAATTTTCGTATAAAATTTAAAAAAAATAATTAATATATCAAAACCTTCACTAAAGTTAAGTGAATAATCATGTCTTATGTAATTTTTTATTAGAAACGATTGACATAAAATTTAGGATACTAGCACGAATCTTGCTCGAGATATTGCACATTTTTCAAATAATTTATCAAAAAATCACGTAAAATTATAAAAAATATTAGCTATTGTAAAATATGTTCACTTTTCATATGTAATATAATGCGATAAATTTGTTAACATTATTCTCGTGGGCCTGGTTTGTTCCATTCAAGAGAAAAGATATTTTGGGTAACAGTATTATATCTTGACTCCTAAAAAATCGTCAATAGTCATTTATCTGCTATAAGAATAACTTATTTGTCCATCCGTAACACTTGGTGAAATTTTAACAACTAATTTGGAGGAATATCGCCAACTCTAAAATGCTGCCAAATTGACGAAAATGTCCTAAATTAAAAACATTGTCGCCAAATTAATAAAAAATAAAGCTAAATCAATGAAATAACGACTAATTGACGAAAATTTAATATATTGGAAAGCTTATAATAATCTACTATAAGGAACAACCCATTTCTCTGTCCGCCCGTAACGCTTGGCGACACATTTTAAAATGTTGCCAAATTGACGAAAATATCACAAAAGTTATTATATAGACGAAAATATCACAAATGTCTCCAAATGGATAAAAAGGACCTTAATGTGAGAGGTAATGTTTTGCAAATTTTCTAATCCGCCATATAACGGGCATGCCTCCTAGTATATAAGAAATGCTTTAATGCCTTTCTTTCCGTTTGTCTGTAACACTTGACGATATATTTGGCGAACTTAGGTAATTAATTCAACAAAATATCGCCCTAAATTGACGAAAATTTAGTCAAATGTTTAAAAATTACACCAAGTTAACAAAAATTACATTTTTAAATGAATGAATTAATTATTAAAATATTTTAATATATGAACTATATTACTTATTGAGGATGCTATCAATATTAATAATTGTCAATTTAGAGTTTCGTGATATATAAGTTTATTGGGTACTTCGAAATTGTTTTACGTGCTGTCATCTTGTAAAGCGACAAATTACAGTGTCTAGAAGGAACTCTTAGTTCTAGACACTGTAAGCCAAATGCACAATTCAACATTAAAATCACTGCGTCGTGGACCTTATGCAACATTTTTTCACTGTGAAAGAAGTAAATTCATTGCATTATATAAGGAAAGTCATGTGCTGCCCACATCAGATTTTTTAACAATATTGCATGTCCTGGTGCCTTAATGATCTTTTCAAATCACATTGGGAGGGGGTGGGTCTTTCGATCGCGTTTAAAAAAGAATAATATTCGGTATTCCCCGATTATAATATTCGTACCGAATTTCGTACGAAGCGTTCCATTCGTTCGAGATATGTCGCATCCACAGACTCACGGAAACTCAGACTAACATACATACACGTACACATGAACATACATACACACACTCACACATACACGCAGACATCATCCCCAAAACTTTCGATTCAAGTTCAATAATGTTCGAAACGTCCTCTTAGTCGAAAATTCGAATTCGAATTTTCGATCTCATCACAATACATTCCCTATACATTATACTAATCTGTATATAGGGAAAGCGTATTGATTTTTACATCTTTTTTTATTTAAATTGTGCAAAAATTGGTTTTAAAGACCAAAATAAAAATTTAATGAACCCAGTTATAAAAACAACGACACAACATCATAGATAAAAGGTCATTTAATAAAATCATCCTACAAGACGTACATAGCTTTAAAAATCCAGAGCACTTTAGGGCATTACTATACCTTTCATTAGTGGCTATACGAAGCAGTAAACACGGAATGCTTATATGTAGACCAGTTCAACAGAGACATTTGCATAGATAAACACAAAATAATCGTAGTACAAGCAGGCTATCAAAATTAATCAATTACAAATACTATAAATAAACACAAAATAATGGCAGTACAAGCAGGCTATTAAAATTAATCAATAACAAATACTATAAATAAACTCAAAATAATGGTAGTGCAAGCAGGCTATTAAAACTAATCAATAACAAATACTATAAATAAACACATAATAATGGTAGTACAAGCAGGCTATCAAAATTAATCAATAACAAATACTATAAATAAACACAAAATAATGGTAGTACAAGCAGGCTATCAAAATTAATCAATTGCAAATACTATAAATAAACGCAACATAATGTTAGTACAAGCAGGCTCTATTAAAATTAATTAATTACAAAAGGCTATGTACGCCTTGTAGGATGATTTTATTAAATGACCTTTTATCTATGATGTTGTGTCGCTGTTTTTATAACTGAATTTAGAATATACGTGATACCACATTTATTATTTAATGAACCATTTGTTAAATTTAAGAAATGACATTTAGTACACATTGATAACTCTTAAAATGCTGCAAAATTTTAAAACATTACATTTTGAATGTAAGTTATACAGCTGTTGTAAAACGCACTGAAATGGGGCTCATGTTATCATCTAGTAACTTACTTTTCTCAACATGCATAAAGATTATTTGTTAATTCCAGATAAATAGATCTTTTAAGTAACTAAATATTTGAATCTGACAAGTACAGAAATGAGTTGATTTTATTTGCACATATCTTTAGGTTTCAACATGTTATGAGATCTGGAAAATTTTTTTAGAGCTTCTTTATTTAAACTAAAAATTCTGCAGCAAACCAAGCAAGTTTTAAATTTAATCTTTACTTAATTGCATTTAATTTAAAGTAAAGCTTTGTTTCTTCGAATTATAGAAAAAATACTTCTCCTATTCTATACTTTCTAACAATTAGCTTTAAGATTAATGCTCTTTTTACCGCAATGTAACAATAAAATGTTCATCTTTTTAAAATATCGAGTACTCCGATAATATTAAAAATATTTGCTTTCTAGATTTTAGTTTACTGGTTAGCTTGTTTTCTGTTTTTTTCAGTTTTGCTTGCAGTGTACCTTTTTCTACTTCAAATATAGAAAATTAAATGTAAGGAAATCGTCTAGAGATTTATTTAATTTATTATGAAGCTGCAAATAAAAATTTGAACGGGACAAAATAGTGTTAAACAGAAGTAAAAATAAAAATGTACCTTTTAATTATGTATACCCATAAAAAGTAAACAGAAGAGAAACTACTCTAATAAAATAAATAAAGAATATTTGAAGTTATATTTTCCTTAAAAGCATTACGTTATTTAACTTTCTTCTTTTATTTTTCTTCAAAACTTCAAAATCAACATATCATAATTCTCCACTGGTAATGAAGATACATTAAGAATTTAGAAATATTTGTTAATTAAAAAAAGGTGTAAAAATGTTTTTAAGTGAAATATGTTATTAGTGACTTTAGCTTAAATAATATTCAAATTTTTATTAAAATTTCAAGTTAATAAAATTTTAGTCTTAATAACAAAAGGGTATATAAATATTTTTGTGAAAAATAATTTTATATATATATATATATATATATATATATATATATTCTAAAATAAATATCTATATATACTATAATTGCTACGTGTCCGTCTGTCTGTCACGTCTTTTTTAGACACGTTTTGTATAGATAGAGACTTGCAATTTAGTACACGAAACAATCGCTCGATAAAACACTCTGGAAAAATTAAATATTTTTTTTAATGTTCAGTACAGAGGGGCACCAAAACGTTCGAAAGATGAAATGACAGAAAAACATGCTTCGCGATAAGATAGAGACATTAAATTTAGTGCTTGGGTAGTTAGTTCCAAAGGAAAAAAGTGTACAATTTCAGTTTTCTAATATTTTCTACTTTAGAGGATGCCGCACACCAAAATGTCTTTTTTTGCAGGAACAATGAGAACCACGTTTTTAAAATAAGGTGGAGGCTTGAAATTTGTTGCATGGGTCTAGAGTTAGAAAAACTTGTAAAACTCGAGAGATCTTTTGAAAAATCGAATTTTTCATAAAAAGCTTATTTGAGGGGCGGCCGCACGCCTAAACGTCCGAAATGTGAAATGAGAGATAGAGGCATGGAGTTTGATGCACGAATTAATCGTTCGATAAAACCTCCAGAAAAAGTCGAATTTTTCAAAAACGTTCATTTAAGTAGGGGGTGAGCACTAAAAAGTTCAAAATCTTAAGTTATAATACAATGTACTTTGCATTGAGATTGAGACTTCAAAATTGGTGCCAGGGTTAAATAGAAGAAAGGGGGCTATTTGAGTTTTCCAATATTTGCTACTTTGGGATTGCCGCATATCAAAATGCTCAATTTGCCGAATATATAAAAACACCTATTTTAAGTGAGATAAAAATATGGAATTAGGTACACTGGTCAGTAAATAATAGAGCAAGCATATATATATATATATATATATATATATATATACCTAATTCAAAAGCAATATGTTTAAAGCAAAGTACAGGGTGTATCATATTGAATGGGACGAAAAGAAAAAATACCTGTGAACGCTGTAATTACTTTATTTTGATAAATCAAATTTACAGTGAAACTATAGTTATCCACGTTTCTATAGAGGGACTTCGTAAAAACGTTTCACGAATTTTTTCAACCACTTCGGTTTTTTTTTTTGCCCGGCCGTCCAAACAGTTACCTTACACCTTTCTGGTAGGTCGGACGGTCTGGGTCTCAACAACCACTTCGGTTTTGGCTCCTGATCGTCCTGGGCCGGTTTTCTGACACAAGCAGCCCGTGTCCTCAAACTGCTTCACCCACCGTTCGATGTTGTGACGATGCGGTGGTTCTTTACCAAATTTCTTTCGAAAATGTCTTTGAACGACGATAAACGATGGTGTTTTGGCGTATTCCAAAACACAGTACTCTTTCTCCTGCATGGATGGCGCCATTTTGATTAACAGTGCCTCTAGCGGCGATTTCGTAACCGGAAAATTTTTCGCTGTTGCCAGATAAAACTTGTATAATTGTAGTTTCAGAATAAATTTGTTTCGGCTAAATAAATCAATTACAGAATTTGTACTATGGTATTCTTTTTGTCCCATTCAATATGATACACCCTGTAATTACCAAATCGATCATAAAGAACCAATGGAAAATAACTATTTACTTTGAGCCATTATCACACCAGCCCAATCTCAAACCAGACAGCCCCAGGTAATTTCTAGAGTTGACAAATATATATTAATACAAAATAACATTTATTAAAATTAATTAAAATTAATTAAAATATAAAAAAGTTGCAACTACATTTTTTGAAAGTCTCAGTTTTTCTGACTTTAACAGGCTTAAATAATTTAGTTTATAATTTGTGTAACTATTAAATCGAAGTTACCAAGGACAATTTACCCTTTTGAACGATTGGGAAATTGTTCTTTCATATTATACGTATCATGCCAAATTCTCTGTCACTATATACAGACTGGTTTGAAAAATAAACGTTTACAATGAAGCATTCCATATTATTCCATATCGGTTTAAATAATATTTAAACCTAAAATTCCAAGAAAAAGAATAAATATATTTTAATGCGATAAATTTGATAAATTAAAATAATATAGATATAAGGTTTAGTTTTGCATTGAAGGAAATTAACAGTAGTGAGATTGAATACTACACCCGCTATCTATGGAACTGCAACTTGGAAATATATATCTATGAAGGCGAAGTTACCTAAACTCTGTATTGCGTGATTAATGCGTTAATAGTTCACAAATAGTTCACAATAGTTCACATAATCTTAAGAGTTCACAAGTGGTAACTGCTCAAACAAAATAAAGTTTTCCTTAGAAAACCATTGAAATGTAAAATGTTGTTAAGTGTAATGCAATTTTCATATGTGTATAGTATATATTGATTTCAACTAAGACGATTCAATGTAAATTAAACTGAATTTATGGTAAATAACTTTTAAATAATTTGAGAATCATTAGCAAATCCATGGCTATTAACAACTTGTATAGTTAACACCCTCCCCCCATCCCACACACACACGCAATTCAAAATCTATTAGGCATAATCAAGTTAATTTTGGAGCGCTTATTTTTGGCAGTGAAATTGACTGATTGTAAAATTTTCAGAAAATGAAAAATTGATAAAAATTTAAAAGTGTAAAAGATAAAACGCGGGAAAGTGCTCAGTAGATTATTCATTACCACGTGGATTATGATTTCCTGTCATTATCGCTTATGAAAATCCAGGAGATTATTAGCGAGCACAAAACTCTTTATAGAAAGGATTTTTGAATGTTTCGGGTAGAAGTATTTACTTCGAATCCAGTAACGATACAGGGAATTACTTTAGACCTATAACAAGGTGTTGTATAAAGGCAAGAAAGTGCTCAAGGGGTCATCCACCACCACCTCATGGATTATGGCTTCGGGGTAATCACTCATTAGCACAATTATGTGATGAGATTATGAGAGTACAAATCTCTTTAAAGACAGGATATTAAAACGTTCCTGGTAAACATATTTATTTTGAATCCACAATTTTGATAACGGTTGGTGGGGTTACAATAATTCCCTGCATCTTTACTGGTTTAGAGGATATTTTTATCTTTTCAGCATGGAATACCCAAAACCCGCAATGGCAGCAGGAGACCATTGGACAGG
Source organism: Amaurobius ferox (assembly GCA_951213105.1). Lineage (NCBI taxonomy): Eukaryota > Metazoa > Arthropoda > Arachnida > Araneae > Amaurobiidae > Amaurobius > Amaurobius ferox. The sequence continues at coordinate 103,722,714 of OX578142.1, read as the reverse complement.
ATAGCCCAGTGGTAAAAGCAAGAGTATTTCACTTGGATGACCCGAGTTCGATTCCCGGTTCTGCCTAAACTATCCCCTTGTTTACGCGAAGTCGGGCACGTAAAATCTGTGGGTCCGAAAGTACTTCCGAGAGATTGATGGCAGGATAAGTAAGACGATTTCTTTCGATGTTTTCCCCACTGAGTTCCGGTCTAAATTGGATGGCATTATCCCGGCCGTCCAAGCAGATATCTTACACCTTCGGGTAGGTCGAACCTCCTGGATCGAAATGAAATAAAACAGGAAACCTTGCTATGTGCCGAAAATTTGTGAAACTCTGCAGAGAACGAAAAATCCAGACTTCCTATCAGATCGATTCATAATTAAGAAAACTGTGTTTTTGTAGACACGTAATTTAATTTAAGCTGTAAAACGGCAAAACCAGGGGAACTTATAGCGAATTATCAAAAACCGAAGAACGCTAAGATAAATTAAAACAATGGGCATTTTCAATTTGCACGAAAATAGAAATAAAATATCCTAATATACATATTTCCAAATTTTTCAAATATAAAGAAAATAGCATGTTGTTTTGGTTCGGCACTCGTCTTCGATATTTCCGGTGGTATCAAAATGAAAACTCTGTGATAATAATTTAGATCTCCAAGAAACCAATTTGTGTGAACGTCGTTCAAAATTGCGCTTTGAAATAAAATAACTTAAAACCTAATTCGCATTAAAAAAAAATGACGTAAAGTGTCACTGTACCAAATTTTGTAGCTTTGGATCGCTTAGATTTTTCGCTGTGCGATCAACGATCAACATACCGACAAACAAACAAACAAATATGGCATCTCCTCTTATTGTCATATGCCAGTTGTCTATATCTTTCTCAGGCGAATTGAAGTAAATCTAACCCCCCCCCCCCCGCCGCCAAATGTAGAGTATTAGACAATGTGTGCGCAAGACAACGATTAGACAGACACGATCGTATTTAGACGTACTGGATTCTACCTAGAAATGCTGCCAACTTCACCGTTTTAACCATGTATGTAGTGCCTTTTCATCACCTTACATACTTGAAAAAATATTTAATTTCTGAACTAAATATTAAAGATAAAATGAATGTGAAAATCCGTACCAGTACTAATCATCCAACTCTGAAATTTAGCCCTATACAATTTAAGTCTTTCTTGTCTGGAAACCACGAGTCCTAACAAATTGAAGACGCTCCTTTAATAGATCGATCTTTTTGTGCCCTTTAGTAATTAGAAACTTTGACGACGTTTCAGAGATTAATAGTAGGTAGAAGCTGGTTCTTGGGAGAAATTGCTATTAACTACAATCATGATGACAATCTCTGCAGGCGAGGGAAATGTTGCGGCCAAATACATATTATTTTTCACTGATTTCATTTTCAGGATCATCAGATGCAGCGAAAAGAGTAAGGCAAGCGTGAGAAATGGATTTTTATGCTTTAGAGGATAGACTTGGAAGTTTTGGTGAATTCACGTTGATGAGGTCGGTTCATTTAGCAGACATCGTTTACTGTTCAGTGTCTATTTATAAATAACAAAAAGTTGACGAGTTCCGATGAGCTAAATTGCATTCTGCAGCTTACAGGTAATTAAGAGAACCATAATATCGAATGTTTCATTGTGAACGCTTATTTTTTAAACTAGTCTGTATATGGTGTAAAGTAATTTGGCATGGTGCGTATAACATGAAAGAACAATTTCTCAATCGTTCAAAAGGGTAAAGTGTCCTTGGTAACTTTGGTTTATATTTGCACAAACTATAAATAATAGTATTTAAGCCTGTCAAAGACAGAACCTTAACACTTTTAAAAAAATTTGTTGCAACTTTTTTATATTGTAATTACTTTTAACAATATATGAAGCTTAGCGTCGAAAAGAGTCATCTTAATCTCAAAAATTGGCACAGTTAAGTTCTGTCCCGTGGTTAGTACTACAAGTTTGTAAATTTTTAACGTTCTAGGTAACCGCGAGGGAAGAGGGCTTCTTGATGATCTGAAGAGGCGTTTCAATGCCCCCCTCTCTATTCTGTCTGCCCCCAGGGGTAGAAATCAAAATTTGGCTACGAAAAACGAAATTAAAATTTGGTATTAGATTCTGACCCATCGACGATACTATACGTGTGCAAAGTTTTTAGCCTTCTAAACCACCAGGAGGCTTCTGAAGGGTCTGGAAAAACTTTTTAGAAATCCCATTTCCTACGATCCCCAGAGAGGAGATCAAATATACAACTCCATTAGTTTATATTTAATGGTTGGTACTATAAGTATGCAAACATATAATATTCTAGGTCACCAAGAAGACTTTTTTTAGGGGGAGGGGAGGTCTGTGAAAGCTTTTTAAAGAAATTCCATTATCTTCACCCCCGAGTTAATCTTTAATCCGTTTCCATTAGGTTCTAATCCGTGGTCGATACCTCAAGTGTATAAAAAAGTGAGTCTTCTGGTTCAATGGGAGGCTAAGGTCTGGAAAGATAAAAACACTTTAGATAATTATTATATAAATGCAGCTGAGAAAATATGTTATTTTAGCCCTGCATACGTTTAAAATATTCCATTACGCTGTAAAACATTTCTTTGAGATTCTTTACTGATACACAAAAATTCGAAAAACTGAGTCGTTTTCTTTTAGAAAAAGCAATGATTTCCGATCCATGAAAACATTTAGAGGAAGATTAGTGTTAGTCGCAAACACACACAATATTCTCAAAAGGAACTTTTCACGAGCTGCAAGGCCCACGTGTAGTTTAACGGTTCAATCTCTGGCCTTCAGATTCATAGGAGCCGGGATTGATCCATGTATAAGGATGAATGGCTTTGTGTATGTATACTACATGCCTTTTAATGGTTTAGAATATACTTTAAAATTTAGTTCTCGACCAAATCAGACCTAGTCTGCATAAGAACAGCGGAAAAGCTCTGAAATTATCCAATATAGCGAAATCCAAGAGATGCAAACAATAACAGAAAGAAAGTTTTTTTGTTAAATTATTTAACAGGAGGGCCTTCTCTTCAATTCTTTAACAAGTTTTTGTCGGCATCCTTCACCACTCGTTGAACATGAATTGTGCTCCATAAGTGGTGGAATATGACCAGTTCAACACTTTCTTCTTTTAATATAATAGCTTGTTATAGAGCATTAATCGCTTTACTGTAATCCTGAGCGCTTGAAATTTTGTTAACAGTGAGAACAAGGCTAAAATAATACCCTGCATCCTCACTGGGTTAAAAGTGAATACTTCTAACAGAAAATTATAAAATCATTGCTTTAGGCCAGACATAAATGTACAATTTGGCCTTTAGTTAGAAACGGCAGGTCAAACTGTATCAGCTCTGACTGCTTTTCCTGCTCCTCACATATGCACAGATCTGACAATTGGTTCATCATCTTCGATCTGCCTTAGTATTTTATTCTCGTTCAAAAATATTCCGACTTAGACGATTTTAAGCAACACATGCAAACGTTTGGACTGGAGGCCCGGTAGAAAGGTAACACCATGCACGTCGATTTGATTGTATTGCTAACTTTCAGAAACGCAGGAATTCAAACAGTCCAACAGTCCAAGCGATTTGCCGGTAAACCGGCCCACCCACCCACATCAATTCGGCCTTACAAGTTTAGACTATTCCGGCGAATGCCAAACTATACGTGTATGACATGGCTTAAGTAGTTGTGTGTTCACTCATAATGTTATACCTACCTCTTGATGGCGAGCAGGAATGATCACAAAGCCATAGTCAAATGTAGAGGATCAGTTCAGCACTTTTTTGCTTTCTTGCAACGTCGTGTTTCATTTTGTTCCCGTAACGCAATTTGTGCAAATACCATATCCAGCCCAATCTATATAAATAAAAATGAAAATCTGTCTGTCTGTCTGTCTGTCTGTCTGTCTGTCTGTTTGTCACACCATCACGGGAGAACGGCTGAACCGAATTTGATGAAATTTTGTGGGTAGCCCAGAAATAGCCCCACTTAAAATTATATCCGTGTTTTGAGTTTCTACGACCAGTGGTTCTCGAGATATTAGTAAAAAACGAAATTTTCGTTTGTCTCATCGTCACGGAAAAACGGCTGAACCGAATTTAATGAAATTTGGTGAATAGCCTTGAAATATCCCCCCATAAATTTTGTCCAAGTTTCGAGTTTCTAAGACCTGGGGTTGTCGAGATATTAATGAAAAACGGAACTTTTTCCTAGGAGTTCTACTCCCTAACTCCGTGGTTTATCCAAACGAAAAGCTTGAAAATCGTTTGAAAGTGAATTAAAATTTAATCTCTGAGTTTGATTGGAGATTTTTTGCGTTAATTAGTCACTTTCTGAAAACATGAATTGTTTGAAACATGATTTAAAGGGGAAATCTATCTCCATGGTTCATGGTTTATTTAAAACAAGCTTTTACGGAACAATGAGAAGTATAGAGAAATCAAAATCGTTATTTAATTTCGCAGTTTATGTTATAAGACATGACATATTTAACATGTTATAAGATTCTATCTTATATCATGTTACTCAGAAACGCAATTAAATTAAATCTGCCTGTTAATTTTAATAATTATTTTTTCGATTTGAATAATAAATAAATGGATATAAAAATATATTTTAGAAAAGAACGATTTGATTTTTCTTATAGCATTTTTGACTGGATAATATCAATTACGGTCTTCAGGTTTAAAAATTATTATTATTTATATTTTCGGGGATTATTGATTCAAGGATTATTGATATTTTCAAGTTATTATGCAATTATTTTATTATGACAAAAATTGTTTAAACTCATATATTGTATGTTGTACGAATCTTCTACAAATACACGTGTATATCTTTTAATCTACGAGAATATAAGTAGTACAGGTATATTGACATATGTTTTGATATATATTGGCATATATTGGAATCAATTACGACCTTCTGGTATAAAGAGCACGGATATTATTGATGTTTTCAATTTATTACGTCATCTCTTTTATTTTGGCAAATATTTTTGAGACGCATATTGTAATACGGGTACTCTTCTACTAACACATTGGCATATTTTCTGATCTGCGACAATATAATTAGTACGGGGTTGCATATATTCATTCAATTCCTATTTTTTCTTCTGTAAATTTGCTTACAAAAGGGGGCAGGATGTTTTATTCTTCAGATCTGATCGTGAAGATAATTTTGCATAGTGAGAACATATATTCTTAAACTTCTCTTTAGGAGCAATAAATTTAATATTTTAACAGAATTTGCACATGATTGCGAACTTTAAGTTTCTTTAAATTATACACTCCGTACGAATAACGGGTGTGCTGTTAGTGGTTAATAAATTTTAACATTTTAGGAGGATATATCATGTTGCTCGGCATCACAATTAAATTAAATGTGTTTGTTAATGTTTTTATTATTTTTTTTCGATTTAAATAATAAATAAATGGATAAATGGATGTAAAAGTATATCTTATGAATGGACGGTTTGATTTTTCTTTTAATTATATTAATTGCTGACTGCGTACATCAATTTCATTTATTTTGGCAAAGAGTTTTCAAGCTTATATCGTATTTAGCTACTAAACTCATATATTGTGTTTAGCCAATAAATTCATATAGCTGATTGTTGAAACAGAAAAAGAGTAGAGCAGGTATATCTTCTAATACAATTGTAGTGTTTTCATTTAGTATATTGAAACGGGATAAGAATATTTCATTCAGATCTGCAAATTCAAAGCTACGAATTTGGAGGGATATCGCTAATTTGGCAACTTTTCTTAAACTTTGCCAAATTGACGGAAATGTCGCCAAATTGATATAAACGACACACAAACAGCTGCCATAAACCTTCGGGTTGGTCGTGTGGCTTGGGTCTTCTACATATCAATGAAATTTTTTTTTGTTTTGTTAGAAGAGAGTACTGAAATGATGTTTGGTTAGCATTTATCTGTCAGACCAACCATCCTACATAGTAATACATTTAGCGAATTTTTAAAATGTCACCAAATTGATAAAAATGTTTTCAAATCTATAAAAATATCTTGAAATTGATAAAATTGCGCTACATAAATGATATTAATTGTTTTTTTGTTAGGGGATAGTATTGTGATGATATTTCGTCAATTTGTCGCAAAGTGGAACTGTCAGTTCTACAGTCCCACTTGGCGATAAATTTGGCGATTTTTTAAAATGTCGCTAATTTGACGAAACTGTCGCCAAATGTTCCATAGAAATATAACTATTTAGACGATATTTTTTCTACCAATTTATTTGAAGCAAATGATATCATGTCGCTTAGCAACGGATTTAAATCCAATGTGTTTATGCGGCAGACGATTTTTATTAAATCCTTTCCGATTTGAATAATGAAGATATGTATATAAAATAAATTTCATTGCCATTTCATTTTGGACTGAATAATATCAATTATACTCTTCAGGTTTAAACATTATTATTATTGATATTTTCCGGAATTATTGATTCAGGGATTATTGATATTTTTAAGTTATTACGCCATTGTTTTATTGCGGCAAAAATTGCTGACACACGCATATTGTACGTTGTACGAGTAATCTTCTAGGAATGCACGGGTATATCTTCTGACCTACGAGAATATAAGTGGTACAGGTATATTGGCATATATTTTGACATATATTGGCATATATATTGGAATCAAGTACAGTCTTCTGGTATGAAGATTAAGGGGATTAATTATATATTCAATTTATTACGTCGTCTGTTGTATTTTACCAAAAAACATTTGAGACTCATATTGCAAAACGGGTAATCTTCTACTAATAATCGGACATTATAAGTAGTACGTGCTTCCCATATAATTTTAGCACTTTAATTTTGACATATATTGGAATAAATGACTGTCTTCAGATTTAAAGATTACGGGTTTATTGGTATTTTCAATTTATACATGTAATCTACTAATACAGGTTATATTTTCTAATATTCGCGTATATAATTAGTACGGGTCCCATACAATTTTAACGCTTTTATTTTGCATATATTGATTCAATTCCATATTTTTTTTTATATTTGCTTACATAAGGGGTCCAAGATGTTTTATTCTTCAGATATGTCCATGAAGATAATTTTATATAGCGAGAACAGAGATTCTTAAACTTCTTTTTAGGAGCATTATATTAAATATTTTAACAGAATATTTTGATTAAACATGTCATTTAATATACTATAAGAATTTGGGCATGATTATGAATTTCAAGTTTCTTTATATTATATACCCGAAGAACGGGTATGCTGCTAGTGTTAAAATAAATTTTATAATATTAAAAGTAGGTTACCCATGTTCTGGATAGTGATCGAACCAAGTTTAGTTGCATCTACTGGTTCGCCTATCAACTGTCTTTGACTAAGATAAGCTTAACTCTGGCCATCTCATATATCTTATCTATATAAATAAAAATGAAAATCTGTCTGTCTGTCTGTCTGTCTGTCTGTCTGTCTGTTTGTCTGTTTGTCCCGTCATCACGGGAGAACGGCTGAACCGAATTTGATGAAATTTTGTGGGTAGCCTAGAAATAGCCCCACTTAAAATTTAGTCTGTGGTTGGAATTTCTACAACCAGTAGTTCTCGAGATATTAGTAAAAAACGAAACTTTCGTTTGTCTCATCATCACGAGAGAACGGCTGAACCGAATTTAATGAAATTTTGTGGGTGGCCTTGAAATAACCCCCCATAAATTTTGCCCAAGTTTCGAGTTTCTAAGACCAGGGGTTGTCGAGATATTAATGAAAAACGGAACTTTTTTATAGGAGTTCTACTCTCCAACTCCGTGGTTTATCCAAACGGAAAGGATAAAAATCGTTTGTTTAAAACATCAAAGGGAATTAAAACTTTATTTTTGAGTTTGATGCAGGATTTTTGCATTAAATAGTCACTATCTGAAACCATGAATTGTATGAAACATGAATTTAAATGGAAAAATCTACCTCCATGTTTTATATTTCACAATCTTTTACTCAACGATTAGAAGTATAAAGAAATTAAAATGGTTATTTAATTTCGCATTTTATGAGGAAGATTCTATCTTATATCATGTTGCTCGACAAAGGAATGGAATTAAATGTGTTTGTTAATGATTATTATTATTTTTTCGATTTGAATAATAAATAAATGGATATTAAAATATATCTTATAAATGAACGGTTTGATTTTTTTTTAATTATATTAATTGCGAACTAGAGGTTTTAAGCTTATATATTGTGTTTAGCTAATAAACTTATATTCTGTTTACCCAATAAATTCATTTATCCAATTGTTTAAACAGAAAAAGAATGGGTATATCTTCTGGGTATATGGAATGGGTTTATCTGAGCTCCTGAGAATGGGTATATCTTCTAATAATATTTTAGTGTTTTCATTTAGTATATACAAACTGGATCACGATATTTTATTCAGATCTGCGAATTTAGAGCTACGAATTTGGCTGGATATCGCTAACTTGGTAACATTTCTTAAACTTTACCAAATTAGTGGAAATGTCTCCAAATTGATAAAAGTGACGCAAATCAATGAAATTAAATTTGTTTTGTTAAAAGAAAGTACTGAAATGGTGTTTCGTTAGCATTTGTCTGTCAGTCCAACCGCCCTACTTAGTAACCCATTTAGCGAATTTTTAAAATGTCACCAAATTGATAAAAATATTTATAAATCCATAAAAATATTTTGAAATTGATAAATTGCCCTAAATAAACGAAATTGTGTTTTTTTAGGGGATAATATTTTGATGATGGTTCGTCAATTTATCGCCAAGTGGGACTGTCATTTCTACAGTCCCACTTGGCGATAAATTTGGCGATTTTTTAAAATGTCGCCAAACCTTCATTAGAGATTTTCAGACGATATTTTGACCACCAATTTATTTGAAGCAAATCATAACATGTCGCTTAACAACGGATTTAAATTTAAGGTGTTTATGAGGAAGAAGATTTTTATTAAATCTTTTCCGATTTTAATGATGAAGATATGTATATAAAATAAATTTCATTGCCATCGTATTTTTGACTGGATACTATCAATTACGATCTTCATGTTTAAACATTATTATTATTGATGTTTTCGGAGATTATTGATTCAGAGATTATTGATATTTTCAATTTCTTATGGCATTGTTTTATTGCGACAAAAATTGATGAAACTCATATATTGTACTTTGTACGAGTGATCTTCTACAAATGCACGGGTATATCTTCTAATGTCAGAGAATATAAGTAGTACATGTATATTGGCATATATTGGAATCAAGCCTTCCGGTATGAAGATCACGGGAATTATTGATATTTTTAATTTATTAAGTAATCTGTTATATATTGGCAAAAATTTTTCAAACTAAATATTATAATACGGGTAATCTTTTACTAACACTAGGACATATCCTCTATGACATTATAAGTAGTACGGGTTTATCTTTCCATATAATTTTAGCACTTTCATTTGGGCACATATTGGAATTAATTACTGCCTACTGGTTTAAAGATTACGGATTTATTGATATTTTCAATGTATACATGTAATGTCATAATACAGGTTATATCTTCTAATATTCGCGTATATAAGTAGTACGGGTCCCATGCAATACGCAATTATTTTGCATATATATTGATTCAATTCCATACTTTTTATAAATTTGCTTGCAAAAAAGGCCAGGATATTTTATTCTTCAGATCTACCCGTGAAGATAATTTTGTATAGTGAGAACAGAGATCCTGAGGTTTCTTTTTAGGAGCATTGTATTAAATATTTTAGTAGAATATTTTGATTAAGCATGTCATTTAGTATACTATAGGAATTTGCACATGATTGTGAATTTTAAGTTTATTTATATTATATACTCCGTACGAAGAACGGGTATGCTGCTAGTCTGAAATATGTCCGCTGATGCTTCACAAATGTGAATAAAGGAAACCTGTAAATTGGCACTGCATATCAATGATTGATAAATTATCATTATGGTTATAAAAGCTTGCATACAACAAAATTTAAGCCATCGAGCATATTTAGTAAGCAGAAAAAAAAATCAAAGGTTTCAGAAAATGCCATATTTATAAATTAAATGTTTTATTTTATTATTTCCCAAATACATTCATATGCTAAATTTAATATTAATTTGCACTCTCCAAAATAATTTTAAATTGCATTTTATTAAAAAAAATCTAGCCCAATCAAATACTAAAACGCACTATCAATTGAATTTTTTAATAATATTTCTATCATGTCTATAGAGGTATGTGGATTTCATTTCACGTAAGAAAACGAAATCAACGTTTTTTACTTCATAATATAATTGATGCTCTTAAATACTTCTGGGACAAAATGTTTATTGATAATAAAGAACATTTAATCATTTTTGTGATATTTTTAAACTCTCCTTTCCTTATAGTTTTTCTATACAAGATTTTTTTTATTGTTGTTGCTTATAATTATGAATAAATTTTTCCTTCCTTATTCACTTTTTTCAAGGTGTTTCACAAGAAAAAAAAGAGTAAATGAAAAAGTTGCAAATGCTCAAGAAATTTTTTAATAAATATTTTCGAAACATTTTAGCTACATTTTTTAATAATCGAATTCACTTTTCTGAAATTCTTTAAATAATGGAATAAAGGTGTTCCATGTGTTAATGTTTTTAATTACAAAATATATATTTATTCATTGGGGAAAAAACTGAACGAACTCATTGAGGAAATATCTGAAAATCTTATAGTTTCAATAGTCTAAATTGATAAAGCAAGTCTTATGAGACACAAAATTTTCAATAAAGTAATTTTTTCTGGATTCCTTGTAGTGTACATGACCATATAATTTTAGTGACGCATTCAGATGAGCACGTGGGCACAATGCGACAGAAAATTAGAAGCAGTAACACACTGTGAAACATTTCCTTTATAGTTTTTTATTGATAAAGAAAAGTTCTGGAAAGTCAACTGTTTCGGATTTTTAGAGAACATGAGGATTTTCGAGCCAAGTAAATCACTGGACATGATATTCTCTAAAGTAGCAAACTCAACAATTTTAACAGCGAACTTTTCGCGAGACGCAAGGCTTACTTGGGGTCAATATGTCTACCTTATGGCCATCAGATACATATGAGTTTTGATTATGTTAAAAATTATGTTTGTCAATCTGAGAATCAAATTTTATGCTAGATTTTGAAGTTAGTATTTCTATAGGTGACAGTTTTGAATGATGACAATTAAGTCGCTAATGCTGTTGTATTGATGGCCCTTACTTATATACCTCTAGCTAACAATCTGCAGCTATTATGTGCAGTTATTGATAAAGAAAAGTTCTGAAAAGTCAACTGTTTCCTTTTGGGATTTTTAGAGAACATGAGGATTTTCGAGCCAAGTATATCATTGGATAAGATATTCCCTAAAGTAGCAAACGCAACAATTTTAACAGCGAACTTTTTGCGAGACGCAAGGCTTACTTGGGGTCAATACGTCTACCTTACGGCTTTCAGATACATATGAGTTTTGATAATGTTAAAAATTATGTTTGTCAATCTGAGAATCAAATTTTATGCTAGATTTTGAAGTTAGTATTTCTATAGGTGACAGTTTTGAATGATAACAATTAAGTCGCTAATGCTGTTGTATTAATGACCCTTACTTATATACCTCTAGCTAACAATCTGAAGTTATTGATAAAGAAAAGTTCTGAAAAGTCAACTGTTTCTCCTTTTGGGATTTTTAGAGAACATGAGGATTTTCGAGCCAAGTATATCATTGGATAAGATATTCCCTAAAGTAGCAAACGCAACAATTTTAACAGCGAACTTTTTGCGAGACGCAAGGCTTACTTGGGGTCAATATGTCTACCTTATGGCTTTCAGATACATATGAGTTTTGATTATGTTAAAAATTATGTTTGTCAATCTGAGAATCAAATTTTATGCTAGATTTTGAAGTTAGTATTTCTATAGGTGATAGTTTTGAATGATGAGAATTAAGTCGCTAATGATGTTGTATTGATAGCCCTTACTTATATACCTCTAGCTAACAGTCTGTAGCTATTATGTGTTGGGTTTTAATCTGGTGTGCAACCTCTCAACATTTCATAATCTCAATTCTTTCATCTTCAAACAACTTCTGGACTACTCATCATATCTGAACTACTGAAGCATTTTCAAGAGCTATAGACAGAAATGGTCACTAATGCAACGCTTTTAAACATCTTAAGAGTGCTCTCATTTAAAATTACGTACAAAAATCATACGTACAAAAACTGACTTCATAACAGTAGCGTAGCTTGATATTCTTGACTGGGGAGGCTAAGCGATTGTCATTTTAATTTGGAAAAGGTTCTTGTATGATAAGTGAATTTATATTGGAATTCGCACTTTCAATAAGTTTTATTTCCTTGGTGAGTAAAATAAAATAATTTAACATAAAAATGCGAAGAGTGAATGAAATGCACAATATTTTAAAATATATTACCTATGTAAGATACATACACATACAAAGTATAACATTTTAAATGTTTCCTTATTTCTAAATTATTTGAACTTTTACAACCATTTTATTAAATATGAAGTCATGGTCGCTCTTAGAGGAGGACACTCTCCCCTTTGGATATTCAAGATAACAAAGGCAAGCATTAATCTAGACGATGTTATACACTTTATTCTTGAGTTCCCCCCCCCCCTTTCCGTAAAGCGTTCTACATACGTCCATGTGTGAAAAAGGGCACTGAAAATTTGTGAGAAATCTGGAACATAAGCTTAGTTGAAAATCACTGTAGTCAAAAATGCCCCTAAACAATATTGCTTATTAATTATTTATAAATACTGTACTATGGAAACTTAGAAATATCTTATAGTTATAATATGCTAAGAATCCGCTAAAAATTGTCAACCACTTTTATTTAACTGAGATTCTCGTCTAGCAAGTGATTTTAAAGGGAAATGAAACTAATTCTTTATAAAACTCTCAAATACGCAAATGGGGTACTTCGCTATATTAATGCCTATATAAAGAGCTAAGTCTACTTTGCAAATTAGTTAGTTTTATTAAAAGTTTAATGGTAGTTATTATTAGTATATTTCTTCGTCTTGAGATTGTTTAAAGTTAGGTAAATCCAACTTTATTCGTAAAAAATGATCAAATTCCTTAGTATTACAAATAATGATTTTTTCTACAAATAGTAATTAATAGAACCATGTTTGACCCAAAATGGAGGACCCATTGGGCTTGCACTACCCACCCTCACCTATCCATCATTGATGAAACGTCACGTCCTACATCCAATCATAGATTGTTTATAAAGGTTGAAAATGGGAAGCAATAGCTACGCCTTTCTATAAGCTAGCTTCCCATGTTAGTTAATCAGCTAGGGAGGAGTTTAACAAATAGGTGGTCTTAATGCCATGTTTCTCCTTATAGAAGACGAAGGCTGTATGATTTTAGCTTCTAAAACATTAAAATATGCGTTTCATGGGGGAAAATACTTTGAATCGTATCACTTTAAACAAGTAAAATGTAACAATTTTCTAAATAAAACATATATATTTGCAAAATTATTTAAAAAATTATAATACATAAAAGGATGTTCAAATAATTATTTAAATTAGATTTTAAGCTGGAGAGGCTCAGTTTTTTAAACTCAATGGACGCTACGCCACTGCTTCATAATACAATGCATGAATTAATTTTCTTGTCGAACAGAATTCTTGACCTAAAACATGGAAATGTTACATATTATGCGACCAATGTAGTTGCTTTAAAATTTTTGTCTCTTTCGCAATGTAAGTACGTGGGCAAGTGGCTCATGTGAAAGAAAATATATATATATATATATATATATATATGTGTATCATGATAGCTCATTGTGCCTAGTGGCACATAAGGTCTTCAGCTTGCGTCGTCACCTTGGTCGATCCTGTGCAGCAGTCCTTACTTCTGACCAGCTCGACCATCCCATCAAATTTCTCTCCTTCTCCACCAGTGTCCTCAAAGTTAGCTTGGGTCGACCCCTAGATCTTTTTCCTTCAGGCGCCCAAGTAAGTGCCACAGCAGGGATGTTATGCTGCGGTATTCTTAAGACAAGTCCAGTCCATTTCCATCTACGTTTTTTTTATTTCCATCTCAATTGTTTCCTGTCCAGTACTCTTGTAGAGTTCAGTGTTAGTAATAACGTAAGGCCAAAATACTCCCAAAATTTTTCTCAGGCATTTAGTCTGTCAGGCATTTAACTTGCTGCATTGGCCCCTTGTGAACTCCCATGTTTCGGTTCCATACAGTAAAACGCTTTTCACTAAGGAATTAGAAAGGTTGATTTTGGTTTTTAAATTAAGGTCAGTAGCTCTCCGTATTTTATTTAGCTTTCTAAAACAATTCTGAGCTTTTGCAATTCTTATTTTGATTTCTTCATCTGTTCCACCGTCCTTGTTCACTAGTTGTGTGCATATATATATATATATATATATATATATATATATAATACAAAGCTAATTTTTGAGAGCATGATTAATTAAATTCAGTAAAATTACATTCCATCAGTGTGTAACTGCAGAAATTTTAGAGGAAAAACTCATACATAATGTATTTCAAAAGAAATACAATTAAATTTGTAAAAAAGTAAAAAGTGTGACTAAAAAGTGTGAGACCATGAAATTAATGACCAAGTGACTTTGAATGACTGCTTTTATGATTTTACAGTTTCCTAGCATGAAACCTGCAGAATATTTCATAAGAAAAATGCTACATGATATTATCATTCGCTTGACAGTACGGTTATATATTCTTCCTTATAATTTTTTATGAGCTAATTCACAACAGTCGGTGGTTTCAATTATTTAATTGACAGGACTCTATTTTGAGTGCTGGTAAGGATTGTTGGTGGATTGACGTTTATATTAATATTATATTTATTTATAAATGGATAGAAGATTTAGAATTGTGTTTCATCAAAAATTTAATCAAACATTCATTCATCACGCACTTATTTAATCGTTATTAATTAAATTTATTAATTCAATCGATGAGATGTAATTTTTTAACTAAACAATATATTTTGAATAGAGTCGTGTAGAACGTCACGATTTTATACTGCAGTAAAAGAAAAAGGTTTTAGTTTCTGAGGAAGTTCTAAAATTCCGTTATTTATTTATTCCGTACCTCCTCCATTTCTTTCCGTTTTTGAGCCTCTTGAATTCTCAAGCCTTCTTTAAATCGTGTTTGGTTTTTCGTTTCCTGTATTTCTGAGGAGCTTCTGATTGGTGGATGAATTCTGCCCAGATTTCCATTAAAGAAGACTATATTTTTCTATCTTCTTTGGGGGCCGTCTCGGATGCATCTGAACAGCTGTCTCTATCCCCTTTCCCCTAGTCTTTCTTCCCACATTTAATTGCCCACTTTGCAACATTAAGACAAATTATTCTTCACATCCACTCGGGTCTGTCGGAAGCGCAATGGCGGAAGGATACCACCAATCACTGAGCCCCTTTAGAAGGAAATGGCGAAAAAAGCAAAGTTGTGCTCTTATATCGAAATTTTTGTACTCTTATGGAAAGTATTGGCCTAATTTTAATTTCTGTTTCCGTATAAGTAGTTTTGTTATTTCCCAGCTTTTTGACTCATAATGAATAATAAAACTATTCTTTAAGAGTAATAATAAGTCGATTGACTCTCGCTCATGATAGGCTTTTGTTGTCGAAAATTATTAAAGTGTCAATGGATAAATGTGAAGGTATCATGTTTCGTCTATCTGTAAGAAATAGTTTGGACATTTGTGGGCACAATATTATTCCCACGAAATTGATCTTTGACCTCCCCTCCCACACAAGCAGACACAACGCCAACTGAGCCCTTGCAACATTGATCATTATATCAGAACATCAAAACACTAGGCGCGAAATCAAATTTCTACTCCGGTGAAATTGCGAACTGCTCGAACTACGTTTACATAGTTTTTCAGCATTAAATATGCATGAGGGTCATTTTCCGTTAGAAATTTCTCCATCAAGGACATCCATGCTTTAACGGTATGGCCACAGAAGGACCTTACCTTAACCTTTACGCTAATTGTGAAAAAAAAATTGATGCGGTTAGCACATGACATCCCCTATATAATGCAATAAATTAAAAATGGATAAGATCCACAGCACAACGTTTTTAACATTTAATTGAACATTCGGCGCATGTCTGAATGACAACACGCACAACTATTTCGATGTACCAATTTAACTGCTATTTCGTGCAAATCAAACTTGTCAATTATCAATACAGATATCTGCAATAAAAAATATAGTCCATATATTAAAATATTTTAATAATTACTTCATCAATTTGGCGTCATTTCATTAATTCCGCATTATTTTTGCAATTTTAGCTCAATTTTCATGAATTTAGCACCATTATGAAAAAAGTCGCCAAGTTGGCGATATTTTGTAAAATTAGTCCCCAAGTTTGCCAAATGTATCATCAAGCGTTACAGACAGACGGAGAAAGGGATTTTTCTTATATATAAATAAATGAATATTGGAGATTTGTTGGATGTTAAAATACAAAACTAAACAATGCAAAATATAAAGTATTTTTTCTCAAAAATGAAATGAACTAAATCTACGATATTGATGTTAACAGATATGCTGCATAGTATTGCATAGGAAAAGTGAACATATTTCGCGATATTTAATACTTTTAATTGTATGTAATTTTTTTTTTTAATGTATTTGTAAAGCGTGCAATATCTCGAGAACGGTACATGCTAAATTTCAAGTTTATGCTATTCGTTTTCTAATAAAACATTACATAAGAAATAATTATTTATGTAACTATTGAATATTCCGAATTTGCAAGGATTTTTCAAAATTTCACTCGAAAACTGGGGCGTCTTCTGAACATTCCATTGCATTTAAAATCGCCGAACATTATATTGGTACAAATTTCTTTTGAAATGATCCATTCATTCGTGAGGTATCGCATACATACACACATACACACTAGGATATCAGGGTGTCCCAAAAATATTGAAGCGCACTTTAATTCTTCACCTGTTGCAGATAAATGGGCAATGTAAATTGCAAAAATGTTGAAAGTAAGGTAGGAAATAAGACTACGTTAATGAAATAGTCTCCCCATTAATTTTCAAAAAGTTACAATTTTTAAATGTTTATACAAACATGTTTATACAACAATGTATATACCCCCTTAGACAAATTTGGTCAATCAGAAAATTTTTATTTTTAATGCAACAAGATCATTAAAGAAAAACCGCATATCTGCATCTTTAAAATTGAGCGAGTTATATTTAATTGAAAATTGAACATTGTTAATGAGGACCATATATCAAATAAGAAATGTAAATTTGTGACATATCACAAAAAAGATAAAACTGGATGATGCATAGGATACCCAACCGCGTAGTGAGACCACTGTTTATATGATCTCTGTCTGTGTAATGCTTTATTTAGATGCATTTGTGATAAAACATTTTGACACATATTAAAGTATTTTTGAGCTAAACAATTTCCATCGTCAATTTGTTTATGATCTCTATTTTCACTGATGAAACAGCCTTTCACATTGTGCGGAAAAGTGACATAAGTCAGATTTTTTTTCCCTTTATCATAATTCAGTTGATTTTAAAGATACAGATATACGGTTTTTATAAGGATCTTGTTGCATTAAAAATAAAAATTTTCTGATTGACCGAATTTGTCTAAGGGGGTCGTATAAAATTTAAAAAGTGTACTTTTTGAAAATTAATGGAAGAACTATTTCATTAACTTAGTTTTATTTGCTAACTTACTTTCAACACTTTTGCAATTTACATTGCCCACTTATCTCCAATAGGTAAAGAATTAAAGGGCGTTTCAATCTCCCTGGGACACCCTGCATATGTATATATATATATATATATATATATATATATATATATATATATATATATATATATATGTATATGTATGTATATATATGTATATGTATATATCGGGTGACCAGAAAAAAGCTCCTCAAAAGTAAAATGAAACGACAAAAAAACGGGTGAATAAATATGTTTTATTCCAATTACAGAAAAAATATATCTATTCTAAATTTATGAAATCATAAGTTCGATATGTCTGCCATCACGTGCAATGGCGTGACTGCGTTGGCGTTGTTTATTCCCAAAGTTTGAACGATTTATGTACAGTGGTTTTCGTGATATTACAGTTCCTTATTGGGGCGCTTGTTTCGGTATATATATGTATATGTATATATATATATGTGTATATGCATATATATATGTATATATATATATATATATATGCATATATATATATATATGTATATGCATATATATATATATGTATATGTATATGTATATGCATATATATATATGTATATATATATATATGCATATATATATATGTATATATATATGCATATGTATATATATATGTATATATATATGCATTATATATATATATAGAGAGAGATAGCCTCAAAAACGTTAGATTTGAGTTCAGGGATGCTTAAAGCATGTCCTTCAGTCGAAAATTGCAACTCAAATTTCCAACCAATCAGAATAATATCCCTATGCCTCATAATATGTATATAGGAAAAATGAAAATGTGGTTACAAATACTTGAAAATAAAATATCGACACATTCCATAATTATATTTTGCATTTTTATAGCTCTGGCTATTTAAGATTATAATTAATATTAATATACTTATAATGGTGAATGTCAACGTTTTCTACCAATCGCTATTTGTTAAAATGACCTTATTTAATGTATTTGATCTTCCGCAGTGAACTCGCAATTAGACGAAAGCCGTTTCTGAATAATACCTCTTTTTGAAAGAAAAGTATTAACGAAATTCTTAGCCTTACTTAATTCGAAGCTCCTACCGAACAAAACTTCATTGTTGAATTCCTTTTTACTTTCCTTATATACATAATGTATAAGGAAAGTATTGTGACGGGGTCGAAAATTCGAAATCGAGTTTTCGACAGGAGAGCACGTTTCAAGCATCCCTGATCACGAATCAAACATTTTTGAAGTGATGTCTCTGTGTGTGTGTGTGTGTGTGTGTGTGTGAAAGTATGTGTGTGTGTGTGTCAGTGAGTCTGTGGAGACGATAACCGACGAACGAATGGACCGATTCGAACCAAATTTGGTACAAAAATCACAATCCGTAAACACTGGAAGCCTATTGTTTTTATACGCAATCGAATGTTAAGAACACCCCTAAATTTTCGAATGAAATTTTGAAAAAATAGTCAAAAAATCAAAACGACTAATAAAGTTCCGTAAATAGACATTTCTTATGTAATGTTTCATTAGAAAACGATTGACATAAATTTTAGAACGCTACCATGAACCGTTCTCGAGATATTGCACATTTTTCAAAAAAATTATCAGAAAGTCATATAAAATTAAAAAAAAATATTTCCTCTTGAGAGACATGTTCACTTTTCAGTAATACCATGCGATAAATTGGATGACATCATTCTCGTGGATCTAGCTCGTTCCATTCATGAAAAAAGATACTTTTTGTAATACTTTTGTATTTGAACGCCAATAGTCATTTATCTGCTGTAAGAATAACTTATTTCTTTGTCCATTATACTTGGCGGCATTTCGGCGACGAATTTGGCGGAATGTCGCCAACTTGGCGACTTTTTGAAATGTTGCCAAATTAATGAAAATCTCGCCAAATGGATAAAAATGACGCTAAATCAATGAAATGACGACTAATTGTCGAAAATTCAATATCTTGGAAAGAATATTAGTATCTACTATAAGAAAAACCTATTTATTTTACTGTAAAAGTGGTAAATTCATTACATTATATAAGGAAAGTCATGTGTTCCCCACATCAGATTTTTGAATAAAGTTTCTGTTTCCTACCGGTCAGCTGAACATTCCCCTCCACAGGATAGCTGAGGGTATATTTTTTACAATACACACGATTACATGTACACTTGTGTAATCAATGCTGTAAGCTACTATTATATCAAAAGTACAAAATCTATCGCCATCTCATTTCAAACAACCACAATCTATCGCTTGTTTTTTTTTTTTGCAGTATAGATTTCTATTCAAATGTAAGTTAATCCCATTTCGAAAGTCCTTCATTAGAAATAGTTTCCGAACAACTGGGTCATAGTGAGATTTGGGACAAAATAGCTCTCTTATTACCTTTTAGGTCTAAAAGGATATGCAAAGCATTTTCTTTGGATACATTTGTTTTGTCAAATTAAGCCGCCGTTCAATTAAAAGTTACTTTCCGCCATTAGCAAATTGCAAATGGGATAAAAACCATTAAAGAAAGCCCAATTGCTGATAGAGATTCGGTAAAGATGTTAGCGTATGACTGAGCTTTAAACGCTTGTTCCGTCATTTGGGCTTTCAAACTTGTTTTTGATATTTTTGCTTTAAATTTTCTCTTCTACGGAACGAAGAATGTTCTTATTAATGTCGAAAAAATAATAACATAAGTAACAAAGGCGTAAAAGAAAAATCCAGTTGCACACGGTTTAAGTACAATTAGAGAATTTACTTAAAGTAACGGTTTAAAATAAGAGATTAATTATAATTATTTAAAGTACATTTACTTTCTATGCATCAATCAGTTTTATTAATGTGATAATTTAAGTTTATATTTCAATAAGTTTGCATTAAATACCGAAGGGAGTATTAATTTGAAAACTTATTTGTTGTTACATGTTAACCACACAGAACATTGTGGAACAAATGACGTCAACTCGACAAACATTGAGGTTCAAAATATGTTCAACTATTAAAGCGAAATGTATTCCGATATAATGGCTGAAATTATAAGCAAATAATTATTCTTTCTTTCAATGTATTATTATTTTACATTTAAAACGAATTTAGCACATATATTGTGCAAAAGTTTTGAAATCTCAATGCAAACTTATCTATTCAAGAATAAAAAATCTTATGTGAGCAACACAAGATATTTCCAACATAATGCAATAACTTTACTTCTTTTGCATTGAAATAATAGTGCACAAGGCAGAAATAATAGTCTACAAAGCAGAACAATGTTTTAAACATTGATTTAGCATCATGAAACTTAAAATGGACACTTAAGACAAATTACTTGTCCAAACAGTAAGACTTGTAGACAGACATACTCACGTACAAAATCCTCATCAAAAAACAATGGACATTTAAGTAATATCCTGTGAATTAAATGACTATTGGCGAATTCTTGGGCACCTAAATACAAAACTAGTACCGAAGATACATTTTCTCGTAAATGGAATAAACTAGATGTACGAGAATGATATTAACAAATTGTTGCATAACATTGTATATTGAAAGTGAACATATTTGATGATACTACTTATTTTAATTTTATAGGATTTTGTTGATACTATTTGAAAAACGTGTAATACTTCAAGAATGGTTCAAAATTACGTTCTATAGTTTGTGTCATTATTTGAAAATGAAACACTGTTCATTGAATAACTATTTATTTAACAATATTGAAGGCTCTGATTTTAATGATTATTTCAAAAATGCATTCTTATATCACGCAGTATCTTGAGCAAGGTTCATGCTACAGTTTTAAAATTTATATCATTCATTTTCTAATTAAAAAAGTATGTCTGAAATGGTTATTTATTTATCATTAGTAAAAGTCCTGAATTTGTAATGATTTTCTCAATAATCCATTCGAAAATTGGGGGGAAGATGCCTTCTGAACATTCTATTGTATTTAAAATCAATAGTGTCCCTGTACTCACTGCTTGTAATATTCGTATGTTTTTTTTTCTAAATATACAATTCATTTGTGAGATATCACGTTCACGGACTCACAGAAACACATACTAACATACATAAACGCAACCTGACATACACCCACACCCACACACACAGATATCAACCTCAAAAACGTTTGATTCGAGTTCAAAGACACTTAAAACGTGATCGTCTGTTGAAAACTTATTCAAATTTTCGTCCCAATTGCAATACTTTCTCTATGCATTAATACTATGTACGTACTGAAAGCAATGTCTATTTGTAACATTCATTATAAACCATGCTTTTGCAGCCATGTTTAAATGCAGATGTTTTTGCAGCCATGTTTGCAATATGCAGATTTTACAACAGTGCTGCAATAAAAGACATTTTCAGATTGCAAAATGCAGGAAAGAGAAAAAAATTAAATTCCGTGTAACTATAGAACATAATTTTACAAAGCCAGAGTCAAATTCGATAAAACTTACATACGAAAGTATATTAAAAATGCGATTAATCGAACCACATATCCCCGGTTGCCTAGACTACGTTCTATCCATTGAGCTACTGTAACGATTAAATTTCTATTTATATTTGAAGTAGGCCTACATTTTCCTGCAAATTTTAGATAGAATGGCTGCTTATGATCAGTTAGTCTTCCCCATTAGTGTAGACTGTAACCCCCCACCCCCCATCCACCCCAAAAATGTAGGGTCTGTATTTACAATAACTGTCTATCAGTCAATTAAATTTCTCTGTGAAGTTTTACCCCTCCTGAAATTCGTCTTTAGTTGGCGCAGCAGAAACGAATTTTGAATAAAACTGTCCTCTTATTTCGAATTTAGGTAAGTCATTTTGAGATGAGACGAGATTGTTTCTAATTTGACGATGTCCATTTTAAAGCTAATAATTTCTTTGAGTTCGCCATCATTCGTGTTCTGGATGATTGATGCTCTAACTTTACATCAGGTCGTTTTAACTCTTGCGAGACCCTTAGACAAAAGTAATTTCTTGTTCCCATAAAATTTCCTTCATAAAACTTTTACAATATAAAAATATATATTGAGCTCGGACGATGGACTCCCGGAGCTTCGCAGGGACTCAATATTTGCCCATGGTAAAAATAGTCCTGACTTGAAGGACTATATTCTACTTCAAGATATCGTTTGTGCTCAAAACTCTTTTGAGAACTGTTCTACATTATTTTGCTAGGCCAATAGTGCTGAAAACACCGGTTCTCGTTAGATCACCGAAGTCAAGCAGCATAGGGCGTGGTTAGTGCTTGGGTGGGTGACCACCTGGGAACATCGCGTGCTGTTGGCACATTTCGGGTGCGGTAGCTCAGTGGTTTGCGCGCTGGATTTGCGCGCTGCCACAACTGCCGCCGTGTTCATGCGGAGTACGATCACGTTAAACATGTGGGTCCGTAAGTCCCTCCGAGAGGTTGGTGGTAGAGGAAGGAGGGTAAGGTCCCTGTGGATGCCTCCCCCACTGGGTTCCGGTCTAAATTGGGTGGCACTTCCCGGCCGTCCATACAATTACCTTACACCTTTCTGGTAGGTCGGACGGTCTGGGTCTCAGCAACAACAACATTATTTTGCTACAACTATTACGGTTGTAGGCTAATTAAAAAAAAATCAAAACTGCAGTTTTTCGCTCCACCCTACTTCCCATTCCTCTGTTTGGTTTTTAAACAGGACAGTATCCTGTATAACTTAACTCTCTGTGGATTGAAATCTCTGCCATAAATGGCATAGTCCTGTAAAAGCTCAAATTCCGATGTCAATATGTCCTGAGCCCCTGTCTCTAACGTGCAGGGTTAAGTTACTCTAGCGCCATTGTTAAGAACATTTGTCGCCGTATGTGGTAAAACCATCAAACTCCAGATGACCAGATAACAGTGGATCAGTTAGGCAGAGGTAATTATATATCCTTCTGTATTTTAAGTGAACCTTAGAGTTTCAAAGCTCTATTGTAAGCCAAATCATCACCTAAATAATTATAGCTGTTTTCTTAAAACTTCCAATTTAAGTTCTATTGCATTTATAAATTCACTAACTTTTAGTCAAAACTGTTTAATAAAATCTATTAAAATTTTAAGGTCTATTTAAAAAATTTAAGGTACTTTTATCTAGCTGTTTATTTGTTTCGTATACAATCCATAGTTTATGATGGAAATATTGTTTTCAAATTTAATATTATTCTTTAATTTGCAGGGGGCAACCCCCGTCTATGTATCAACTTTTTAAGATCTGGAGCTATCGAGATGTTAATTAAAACCCAAAATTAAACCTTCCATAAAAATATCATTAAGCAAACGATTTTTTAAAATTTTATTTGAAGAAAATTATATCATGAAACTCGGCAACTGAATTAAATATTTTCCGTATTGCGATTAAATATTTCCCTTATGCGGTAATGATACAAACATAATTAAATATTCCACTTATGCGATACCCTGATGCTGATTAGATTTTTTTTTTTTATTCAGAAAAACAAAACCGGCTTGTAGAAATGGTTAAAATCCGAAAAAAAAGTGCAATATATGCTGAAATTTATTAATAAAATAGTTGTGTCACGTAATGTTTCACTATAAAACGAATAAAATCAACACCATTACTCTAGGATAAATTGATCTCGAGATATTTAAGCTTTTTGGAATATTGAGGAGTTGGGTACGTTATAAAATGTGTAAAGTTGCCAAATGAAGACGTATATTAAAACTGCGAAATAGATATCATTTCAAATAAATTTCTGTGTCAGTTTGTGCAATTAAAACTCAATTTAATGAATGCTGAAAGAGAAAATGACTTTGATTCTATAGGAAATGTCATGTGCTGCTCACATTAGATATTTTCTTTTTGGCAAATTCATATATTTCCGATTGAGTTAAACAAATTGTTGCAGCCAAATAAAATAGTATGGTACTATATTTTGCTGCTATTTCATGTTGTCTAAACTTCGTTTAATTTTCGTAAATTGGTTTGCGAACGTGACCAAAATGCTTTATTTTTTAGATTTGACTATGAAGACAATTTTGTATAGCGAGGACAAAAATTCATATAATTTTTACATTAAAATAAAATTGTTTTAATGGCATTTTTAAAGAACGATATCATATAGAATTCTATTATAAATTTCACTTATTTTAAATAGCGAGCGTCATAGGACATATCTGCTAGTATAAACTTATAAATGCAAAACTGGTGTGTTATTAGTGAAAACTACACAGAATGCGTTTGGTTTTCTACATATATTTTCATCAAAAATATTTAGAGGATGTATTTTAGAGGAGGTCAAAGATATTTAGAGGATGTATTATATTCTTGCGTGTATGGTTCAACTTCCTGTGCACAGCAGGTAATAAATGATGTGAACGTAGCACGTAAGGAATCAGGGTAAAACTCTGCCTGAATGTATGGTATCTATAATAGAATCTATAATGCAACGATGAAGGAATAATGACAATTTTGTTAATTAGTTTAGGTATTTGTTTTTACAAAGCAACTTAATTATTGCATTTAGGCAGTACATAGGGTACATTTAACAAACTTTTTCATTTCATGGCAGAGTTAATGCTTTTATTTTTATTAAAATATGGCAGGAAAATAAAACAGTGTTAAGTGGGAAGCGGGTAACAGTGGCTCACATCTAAAAAATATTGACAAATCCTGTTTATAAAACTTTATTTAATTTATTTACTCTACAGTTACTTTATTTAATGATGCTTCACCCCCCCCCTCCCCGTCTTTAAGAAATAAAACACTATTAGAAATAAAACACTATAACAAACAATCATTAAAGAACTCTCTTTGGGGCTTCTAACTTCTGACTTGGGAAAACATTTGGTCTTGGAAAATAACTACAAATATGTATTTAAAATACATTGTCATTGTTCCAAAATGGGTGTTTGGATACAAAAAAAGCATTTACATCATTTTAGAATAAATATTTTACAAAAGATCATACTTATGCAATATCCCAAAATGTAAATACTGAACGTGACGTTGTGTTCAAACTAGATAGCAACAATAACTATTTACCAATGTAAAATGCTGCCAATAACATGCAAAATCGAATAAAACAGACAATAATTTCGCAAATACTTGGATACCATCTTCCATCAATAAGCCTAGAATTCAACACAGAATGATAGCATACCCTTATCGTGATAATGAAATGACAAAACTACAAAATATTGTACCATCTATGAATTTTATGAATTTTATCGATTTTACTTGTTTTATTTCTCTTTCGCCACACCACACCAGGTGGCGCTACCTCATTAGGTTTTGTAGTTTAGACATTTTATTAGCAGCTCTCATTTAGCGTTTAATCCTGGACATGTTTGTACTGAAGAAAAAAATCCAAGTATTTCCAAAGCGATCATTGATTTTCTACAATTTATTCGCATAGCATTTTGCATGTGATCTATCGTAAACTATCTTTATAGGGGAAGGAAGGGAGTTAAACATTGATTTGAATTTTAATTCAATTTATACAGCTTAATTATTAATAAATTCGGGAAATACGGAAGCGTTTCATTAAATAATGTAACGAGGTTTGCAGCATAAATACATTTCGTCTTATATCAATGTAAAAATAAACGTAACTTACATGGACACACATCACTTTTCTACGTAATAACCATACTTGTGCAGGCATTTGTTCCATGGGTATACCAAAGCATAGATCCCAGCAGAAGAAAATAGTGTCAAGGACCTTTAGCCAGCACATCGCAACTTGTTGAATTGGTTGTCAGTTGCATATCGTTTTCCAACCAGGTACTTCTTCAAAAGTTCGAAAATATTAAAATTGTTAGGAGCCAGGGCAGTAAGGTGTGTGGTTAAGCATCTCTCAATAAAAACCTCATCAAACACTTTATATCATATCTAAATATGATTACGTGACATGACACTAGATTCATGCATCTTAATAACTGGTGATGAATTTCAACTAGTATTATGTCCTAAATTCGCTAAAATCTTATCGTCTGACTGCGTTTCCACATGTGCTGCCAGTTTAAAAGTTTGATAAACAATTATGCCCTGAACTTGAAGAAATCTTATTACACTACGTATCTCACATTTTGACCATGTTGTTACAAGTGACGCCATTTCTCATTATTTATTAAACAATGTGCCTGATATGCGTTGCATGTTGTGCTTGATATGCCCGAAAGCGTCTGGCCTTTTTCTGAAACCATTAGTACGCCAATAGGATGTCTATTAAATGACTTTTTAGAATCAAATGTTTGGTCTTTAATTTAATTAAATCATATATCGGAGTAGTCCACACTATCGGAACGTATCCAACCAATAATAAATTTCACGCTTGGAACAAACACGCTTTAATACCTTACTTATTGAAAAGCCTCTGTAATTTAATAATGTGCTATTTTTGGGACTGCTCATATTTTATTCAGATCTTAAGCTTTGGAATAAAAATAGTGATTTACATTGCTTTAAAATAAAAAAATCTTTAAGCGCATCCTTCTAACCAAAAAGGTTAACTATACTCGTATTATTGAGAGCACTAAATTAAATCCTAGTAAAAGGCATATTACATCCACATTCAAAGAAATAATCTTATGATTCCAGGTGTCTTCGCTCTCTATTCACGTTTGAAAATTTCAATTTTAAAATACTCTTTTAAGTCCAACAAGATTGTTTCTTTAAAGCAAACTCCATGACTCTGAATGTTTGAATATAATTCGTTGAAGCTGTTTTCCACAACTCGTTGAAAGATACCCGTGTGAATAACATTAGAGATTTAAATTCCGTAAGTAAAATGGGCAAAGTCTTAATACCGTCCGTAGAATGTAGAAATGGTTTGCATAACAAAAGACTGCACGGTTTAACTTTATATGTCTAAAAGAAGCGTATAAGATTTGTGAATGTAGTGGAAGTAAATGTTCAGAAGGCTGCTGAAATATCAGAAGCTCTCTCAAACATGACATAAACTGAATAGCATTACGTTTTTCTATTTAATTTTAATACTTTTTTTATTACTAATATTAGAACATATAAATTGTTAGCACCCAATTTTACTTCTATATAAAAATACTGGGTAATACTATGTAAATTATCAATATTTTATCCGATTATTTTTCCTTGCTTTTTATTAACTTCACGTTAGCTCTCTTTGTCCTTTCGTTCAATACCTTTGAAGGACTCGTTCTCGGCTTCCAGATAATATAAAAAGCTGAAACTCGGCACACAGTTTCATCTTGCAAAATATTTTCATCTATTAAATTTTGTTTATTTAAATTTCCTATAATTCGCCTAATTCAATTCACTGATGAAGATCTTTGGGAAAAAATATCTTCAGAAAATCTCGTGATGTAATGTATCTAAATAAATGTATTCATTTATTTCTTGTTAAAGGAACTTAGAAAACATTTACGCATTTCATGGTTGTGAACATATTCAATTTTTTATGATTTTTTACAGTTTAGATAAGAACATGAATATCTTAAGAACGGCGAATTTTTACTATCTGTGCATGGTTTTATTCACTTTAAAGGAGAAGAATTGCATATAAAATCGTTATTTCAGTAAATATGTTTAACTAAATTATTTTTATAAATTTATTTTCGATTTTCAACAAAAAAAGGTCTGAAAATTATGGACTTTCTCCAGTCTGCACTTTCTGAAAATAAATAGTCCTCTAACGTTTATGGATTAAAAACCATACAAAATTTCATTGATTTTCTTAATTTGTTCGAGACATCGTGCACACATTCTCACAATCAATGAAAAAATAGTTAATTTGTTATCAAAGACGCTTAAAATGCATAAATCCGTTGAACATTTGGTACCGAATTTTTGACCTCAGAGCAGTACATTTTCAAAAAGTAAAAATTATTTTCTAAAAAAAAAACCCACATTTCATATGCACAAAACAACTATTTTATTATTCTGTCTTATCAGTGGATGAAATATATGATTCTCTGCAGGCGAGATTTCCTTTCAGCCCCTGAAAACCATTTCAAGCGCCGCTGACCTGAAACTGAACCCCGTCGTCTCGCGAAGTTTTCACAGAACCCATTTTCTCCGTTTGCAGCTTGCTACGGCGTCGCAGCGCTTTTGGGGAAACCTTTCCCATTCTTTACCAACAATTACGTTCAAGTCATTCGTTCTCTGCATACTAATCATCCCTGCAGTGCAATGGATAGCTCTCGGTAAACTTCTCATTAACCGTCAAATCTCAGTTTCGCGTTGAGAAGAATTCCATTTTCATTTTTCAGCATAAAAAGCAGTGGAAAGATGGTTTATCTTTAAAGAAACAACTCGAAATGTGTGTTAATTTATTTCTCGATAACGTATTCCTTATTCATTCTGGAAACTTGGTTTGTTGCTGTGAGTTTTACAAAATGATGTTATCTGCTTTTATCAGTCGGGTCACACAATACAATGAGAACAAGTGTTAATGATAAAGGATGAAAATGTAAACTACATTAATATAAAATATTCGTATAAATACACCGTACAATAAAATTTAGAAATCAACAGATTTCAAAAACAGGAAAAAAGAAAACAATTCCTCAGAATAAACAAGAAATGCAACCCATCTTATTCAAATAAGTTCGGCATCTGCAGTAGAATAGCACACATGACTGAAGTTAGGAGAAAAATTACCATCGTTGCGAGGAGAAATAGAAGAAAATTTAATATCAGGATACTAAGAATAAACGGTAAAAGCCACAGAGAAAAGATAATATAGCAGAAAATAAATAATGAACAAAATTAAACCAATGCATTAAGAAAGCAGCTAGGAAAGAGAATAAGAACAGTTGAACAGTGAGTAAACTTACTAAATCTGTAACGAAACAACATGAAACGTTAAAACCAGCTGTAAAAAACACAAACAAGGATTAAAGTAGAAAATAATTGAAAACGACCTTAAAAACATCTGGACAAAACAGAAATAAAAATGAGAAACAAATATGAAGGAATAAAATGATTTTGGAGGCTATATGAGCTAACTTCGTCAAATAAAATTGATGGAGAATAAAGGTGAAAGGTCTAGTGAAAGGTAGACAAATAACCAAAAAGTAATGAAGGAAGCAGAATGAAACAAAACATTATACCAGAGGTTTCCCAAGGTGAAGGGAAGAAGGTATAATGGTTGCTAACAAGGGATTTTGATTGGAAAATAGAGAAACTTGCAAGGAAGTGCAACTCAAAGATTAAGTGTAAAAATATTTTTGGCTTCCGAAATAATGATTTGAGTCCCAAAAATGTTCAGGAATTGAAGACTTCGGTACCTCTTGTTTAGAAAAACAAGAGATTGCTATTCTATTTAGAAAAACAAGAGATTGCTATTCTACTTATAAAAACAAGAGATTGCTATTCTCTTTAGAAAAATAAGAGATTGCTAGTCTATTTAGAAAAACAAAATATTGCTATTTTATTTAAAAAACAAGATATTGCTATTTTATTTAAAAAACAAGATATTGCTATTTTATTTAAAAAACAAGAGGTTGCTAGTATGAGTTTGCTATTCTATCTCAGATATTGAACTTGCATTAATAACGGCGATTGCACCTCTTACTTGTCCTGAACATGAAGGCTATTTTCTGCCTTAGAAACCAGTAGTCTCCTAAATTTTATTATATGCTGTATTTATATGAAGATTTTGTAATTAGATTTTTAAACTACAGTTTGAGATGCATTTTTGATACATCTTATGTTGTAAATAGTGTAATTGAAACAACATTTTTATTTAAAAAAGGCCGATAATTAAATAAATGTTATAATTTGTGCTAAAAGCAAATCTATAATTATTATGCAAAAGAAGCAATTTAGGAATTTTTCATGAAGAAACTAATCCTCGGTTGAATCCAGTAATTGAATTCCATTATGCTAACTTAAAACAATAAATTCTTATGAATATTCGTAAGTGATGTAACTAAGATATTCTCATTACTGACTTTTTAAAACATCTTATACCCTAAAATTTTGTCCTAATCAGTATATTTTACTAATCAAAATGAATTATTATAACTCAAATTTTTTCTTAGCTGAAAAAATTGCTAAAACTAAAGATTTTCACCACTGCAAATTTGCCATATATAAAAAATTTTCGTGAATAAAAACACATTACTTATACATGAAACTGCAATTCCTGAAATAATATTTCTGGATAGCTGAAATAAACTATTCCAGTGAAAAAAAAAGTTCCCTTCAGTCTGTCTTTATAAACCATTTCAACGGTTGCTGGCATCATAGTAAAGACCACTGTCTCTGACAGTTCAATTAGAACTCATTTTCTCAGTTCGCAGTTTCCTTAGCGTAGCTGAGCATTTGAGAAAACACCTGTCTCATTCCTTAATAATACCGAGTTTGTCATTCATTCACTGCTTAATAATAATCCACGTAGTTTTGCACTAAATAGTAAATGATGGGTCTGCATAAACGTCCCATTTACCAGGAAATCTCAATTGATAATTGCATTCTTATTTTTTAGAATAAACAGTCAAAAGTGTGTTTCCTTTCATATAAATAGGGACTAAGTTAATATAAAATATCTGGATGTATGCCTGAAAGAAACACTGAAACATCTCAAAACGTTAATAAATGTATTTCAAAAAAGTTATTTCTCACCGATTTGGGAACTTTGTTAGTATATATGTATCTCGTATAGTAAAAATCAAATCGTCTTCGTTATGAATTTACCATAGATGTTTCCGTTTGGGCTCCTCAGCCAAACATATTGAGCCAAATTTTTATTATAACGAATAAATGAAATTTTAGTTGGAAATGGCCAATTTGAATAAGTTTAAATTAAAATATTTTTTAAATGATAAAAGTACCATAGTTCTTACCATTGCGTAAAAGAGTATTATTTAAATGAAAATAATCTTTATATTTAAACGCTACATAAAATTTCTTATTTTCGTTGCATAGTATTTTAACTTCAGCCTTTGAAAACCGTTTTAATTATCTCTGATCTTAAATTGAACACCCTTTCTGTATAAGTTCTGGTGAATCCTTTTACTCCTAACTTAAAATATATTTTATATCTGAAATAACAAAAATTTTGAAAGGAATTTAGATTTTAGCAATTCCCATAAGACAAAGATAAAAAAATCCAATCTTATTCCTCATGATAAAACAAAAATTCATGAATTATACGTAATTAATGGATAAAAAATATATTCTTTTTGAATAGAAACATTTCCCTTCACCTTTTGGAAATTATTTCAATTTTCACTAACCTTGAGCATGATCTTCTGTCTTCGGAAGCTCTAGAAAAAGCTAACGATATTAACCTAAAACAATAAACTATCATGATTGAAATGAGTTGTTACAACTGAAAAATTCTCATAACAATAAAACGTTAACAATAGTTCTTATGCACAATATAGCTAACTATTTCTGGATTTAGCCTTATCGATAGATAAAATAAATTATTTTCTGTAAAGGGATTTTACAGCCTCTGAACACCATTTCGAGCTTCGCTGACTAGAAACTGAACCCCGTTGTTTCAGGAAGTCCTCGTAGAGCAACCCATTTTCTTCGTTTCCAGCTTGCTTCGGCGTCGTAGCGCTTATGGGGAAACACCTCTCTCCCATTCTTTACCGACAATTAAGTGCAAGTCATTCGTTGCCTGCATACTAATCCTCCTTGCAGTGCCCTGCTGAAATGCAGTGGATAGCTAGCTCCCCGTTAAACTCATTAACTGGCAAATCTCAATTTGACGCTGAGAAGAATTCCAATCTCATCTTCCAGCATGAAACGCAGAAAATGGGGATGGTTTATACTTAAAGTAACTACTCCAAGTGTATAATGAATTCTTTTTTCTTTTCTTTGTTTTATTTTTTCATTTTAGGAATTTGGTTTGTGCTCTCTGTCTATGGATTTAGATAAACATTTCAACTGCATTTCAATAGCATAAAATGTAGAAAATAGAGATGGTTTAAACTTGCTCAAAGCGTATAATAAATTATTTTTCTTTTCTTTTCTTTTTTCAACACTTTCCAATATAGTTGAAAATTGTTTATGACTTTGATCATTCTGTCTGTCTATCTGTCTGTCCACACGATAACTTCCGTAAAAATGGCTTTATCGAAATGGAATTTTGTCTGGGAATGAAAATGAGTAATATCACCCAATTAGTTTCGGATTTAATCCGGGTTGAAAACATGAAATACATTGTACCCCATAGGACGTAATTCTTAAAAACATTTTTAGGCGGAGTTAAAATTCACAAATTGTTTCGAAAATTTTAGGAAATATTCAAATTTCACTTAAACTGTCCAAAAAATTTTCAGCAAAATATGTCAGATAATTTTTTAAATAAAAATTTAAATAATAATTACACCCATATTATAAAGAGATCAAATGACTTATTGCAAAATAAAAGATGGCTTCCATTTTTTCCCGCTGTGCACAGCGTATACAAGGTGATCCAAAAACATTGACCTCGGCTTTTATTCCTTAAATATTGATCTTAGACATATATAATAAATAACAAAATTGCGTAAAAAGAGGTACAGAATTGTATGAAATCGATAAAATTTTCAGGGATTAAATTTGAAGACATACAAAATTTAAATTTTATACGGCCACCTTATAGAAACATTTCCAATGAATAAAAGGTGCCCCATACACTAATAAGGTGATGTACAAAAGTTCATCATTTTATCATAAAATGTCCCAGAGATATGTGTAAACAAGGTTGGTGAGGGATTAATCACAAATTAAATGTAAATGTTTACGGCAAGAGTGCAAATGACGCAACGCGGAAATGCATCATCGGTAAACAATATCTGTCTCTCATCTTTAATGGGTCTTTAGCATGGATGGAAAACATTTTGAACAAGCTCTGTAATCTTTGTGCAAAGTTATTATTTCTACACAGTGTAGATACTTTTGTACCAATAAATAGCAAAATTATTATTTATTTATGTAATCATTGTTTTCGTTCGTAATTTGTGTATGATCCCTGAAACGCGATCTGCCGACATGATTTTTCCCCACTGAGATCCCATGTCGATACATCGAAAAGTGGATTAAGTCAGCATTTTTGTATTTCATATCGCTGGGTATTTTTATGATAAAATGCTGAAATTTTGTACATCACCTTATTAGTGTATGGGGCACATTTTACTCATTGGAAATGTTTTTGTACGGGGGCCGTATAAAAATTTAAATTTTGTATTTCTTAAAATTTAATTACCTTGAAAATTTTTATCGATTTCATAAAATTCTGTACATTTTTCGCGCATTTTTGTAATGTATTAACACTTTACAACATAGTTGAAAAGTGTTTATGACTTTGTTCATTCAGTCTGTCTGTTTGTCCGTTAACACGATAACTGCCGTAAAAATGACTGTATCAAAATGAAATTTTAGTATGTTGTTCAGACGGTCTGTGGGACGTATGGGAATATAAATGAATAATATCACTCAATTAGTTTTGGATTGAACCCGGGTTGAAAAAATGAAATACATTGAACCCTATGGGACCTAATTTTTCAAATATTTTTTAAGCAAGTTTAAAATTCACAAATTGCTTCGAAAGTTTTAGGAAGTATTTAAATTGTTCCATAAAATATATAAAAAAAATTTCATAAAAATATATTCAGTAGTTTTTTAAATAAAAATTAAAATAATAATTACACCCACTATATGAAGAGATCACGTGAACATTATATGTAGAAATGACGTGACCCACTTCAAAATAAAATATGGCATCCATCTTGTGTCAGAATCGTGATTTTTAAAGTTCTTTATAATTTATATGTAGTGTTGTATCCGTCCTAAAACCGCGTTATTTTCGTTTAATTTCTGTGCATCAATGTTCTAAAATAACGCAATTACAATATGTTTGAGTTTAAATGATCATACAACTTTGATTATTTCTACAATGACGCCTAATTTTCACTTATGGAGATTATAACACACCATGCTATCATGCTGTAAGATTAGTTGTATAAGAATTCCTGAATTTCTTTAACGCAAAATTATTTAGGGCTGGAGTTTGCTATATAGTTGATATGAATGAAACAGTCATTGATTTTATATAGAGAACAAACGATTTTATAGCAGACTTTTTCGGTGAAATTTTAAACACAGAGTTAAATTACTTTTACCTCCATGGTTTTAAGTTTTTAGGTAAAATAAATTATTGCAGTATTGTGATGAATGAAAGGAATGGAATAAATGTTTATGAATGAAAATTTTACTGCTTTTTCATAGAGCCAGGAAATTTATACTTCAATGACGTCATTTGAATAAAGTTCATTTTTTTCGATAAAGTTTTTAAATATAATAAATTATTGAAGTATTGCGATAATTTTAAAAATATTACCACTGAATGTATCGCATTTTAGAGATGTTTAAATAAAATTGCATTGTAGTTGGAAAGTGTTTCTTAATTAATGCTTTATGCATGATTGATCTTTCTTGTTATATAAGTCTAAGATCAATATTTAAGAAATAAAAGCCGAGTTCAATGTTTCTGGTACACCATGCATGTTAAAGATCGTTTAAATTTATATTTAGTATTGCATCCCTCATAAAACAGCTTTATTTTTACATATTATCTATGTATTTAAATTCTGTGCCAACACAATAACAATAATTTTTATTTAAATTGATTACTAAATTTTCTTTTTTTTCTACAACGAAGCCTAAATTCAGAGCTAAACTGTAGCATAAAAATTGGAAACAAATGAAGCGATTGTAAGGTGAGTTGCATAAGAATTGCTGAATTTTTTTGTCTCAAAATTATTTTGCTCTGGAGTCTGTAATATAAGTGATATGAATAAAATATTTTCACTAATTTGCAAATATTCTCTATGCTCACTTAAAATAATTTGAACAAATCGCTAAAAGCAAAGACAATATACAATTTCAGTTGCAAATGTCTTGGCCTAAACAAGTTGTACCTTTAGCTTGTTTCCGTTCAGTAGTAGAAAGAATTATTAGCTGCAGTTAAACATTGGGTGAGACCCTATATTAAAAATTATTCTTTCGTGTCAGGTGTCGGATGTGTCTCGATATCACCTTTCACGCTAATTACTTCATTATTTTACTACAAACACCATCTATGAACTAAGTATTTATTGTACGTATCAATTTTTGACCTTCAATATGACGAAATTAGTTAAGTTTTAGTTGATTCTGAAAGTAATAGCAGAATAAGTGGTAGTGAAATTGTTTATTTGGAATATGATGAAACGTATATAAATGTTAATAAAAATATATTAATTATTTTTTTGTTAATATGTGTTTTTAATCGTTTTCCCTCAAAATTAACAAAGGGCGGATTGGCGTCATGGGTAAAATACATTTGATATGAGGAAATTAAATTAATAACAGAGATTTGAAAAAATGTTTAAATGTGTGCTTATGAAATAATAAACGTATACTTGATTTTTGCATTATAATTTATAAATTGAAGGTAGAACAAAATTAATAAAATTTCATTATCAGAATTGGTATTCCAACTTAGGTAAATATGTTTCCACTCCATAAGCTCCATCATATAACGAGGTGCATTTCGTTATGAAAAATATTTTCTTCCATTAGAGCGCTTCCAGCCTTTGTATAATATCCCCAAATACATGTAGACTACACATCTCTCTCAATCAATATTATTAATTGTTATACGACCCCGTAACGAAACATAACTGCAACTACATCAGGATCAAAAGAACGCAATTATTTTGCAGCACCGTAAGATTCCCTAATAAAGCATACCTGTCACATGAATAGTAACATCTACAATATTTTGAATCAAGCATATTAAATTGATATTTTTTCACAAAGCGATAGGGATTATCAAAGAAGTTAAACTTAAATTTCCAAAATGTTAAATTATCGTCAATTTGATAATATTTTCAAAATTTTTGCCAAATGCTACAGGGAGACAGGAAATAAAGAAAAATGCTTCTTATACAGCACAACTAATAAAATCTAAAACTCAAAATTTATTCTGACCTTGCCATACCCACAATATTTGTCATAACCGAAAAATGCCCATTGTCAAAACAAATGAAATTAACTAATGGCAGAAAAAAATGTTCATAACTGGGAAATTATATTGATTGAAAAAAAATTCCATAATTAAAAGTATATAAGTTAAAGTTTCATGAATAAAAAATGAACTACATTGTTAATACGCAAAACAGAAATCGCTAAGCTTCGAGTAACAGACGGATAAAATAAACGATTCCCGGAATAAAATATTTCTTTTCAACCTATGAATATCTTTACAATCGTTGCCGAGCTGCAACTGGACTTCGTCTTGTCGTAAAGTTCTCGTAGAACCAATTTTCTCAGTTTGCAGTATGCTGAGCTTTTGGAGAAGCGAGCGTTCATTCTTTACCACCAATTCCATGCAAGTCATTCTTTTCTGCATAATAATAATCCTAACAGTGTCGTTCTGGAGTGAAGTGGAGTCTCCCCGTTAACGTGTCATTAACCGGAGAATCTCAGTTTCATAAAGAGAATTTAGACCTCGTTTTCTGGAATAAAAAGTAGTTATGGTTGTAGAAGATATGGTTTATCTTTTAAAAATACTCAAAATGAGTATTAATTTATATCTCAAACAAAATATATCTCATAAATTACTGAAACTTTGTGGATATGTATGGGATGGTAAAATCTAACTAATATTTCTACTTATTTTCCAAGATGTTTCTTTCTGCACTAAGTTAACGATTAAAAATGGATTAAATTTTAATTGGAAGTTTGTTAAACTAAAGCAGGTCATACTAAAATAAAAGTCAAAAGAACACCATGGTTATTAAAGAGAAAACCGCATTTGTTATTTAAAAAACGTATTTCTTATATAAACATTGACTAAAAACTATTTTAAGAGTAATTTACGCAGAACTGACCTCAATTTTGTTGTAAAGTTGTGTTGGAATTCTTTTTCTCATAACTTAAAATATATATTATCTCTTCTGAAATATATGAAACTTGAAGAACATTCAGATTTTAACAATTTTTATGAAATAAAAAGAATCTCATTCCTTTTCATATGAAATTAAAAAATATGGAACATGTTTTATCAATGAATAAAATAAATTATTCTTAGAATCCCAATATTTCCACCCACTCTCTGAAAACCATTTTAATCTTTTTCCAATCCGAAAGATAAAAGCTTGCCTAAGAAATCCTGCAATGTATTAAATTTCACTATCTAAATACATGTTAACTATCATGACTGAAATGAGATGTCCGATTTGAAAGATTCTTATGACTTAAAAATATTAACTATATATCTTTTGCATAAAATAACTATTCATGGATTCTATTTCATCGATAAAATAAATGATTCTCTATGAAAAGTTTTTTCTTCAGAATTTACATTTCAAGCGTTAATAACATGAAACTGAACACCATAGTCTCGTAAAATACTCGCAGAACTCATTTGTCTCATTTTTAGCTTACTTCAGCTATCTCCATGTTTTTAGGGTTAAAGAAACACTTCCTATTTTAATCTTTACCGATATTGCCTCGGTATGGCAGTAAGAGAAACTCTTAACATATTTTTTACCGATCTTGTTATGCTTTTAGGAAGACATATGTCGCACACTTTAGTAACCTTGTTTCGTGTCGCCAAGCTTTTGGAGAAACACATGTAATATTCTTTACCGATAATTCGCAACAAGTCACCCGTTACATGCATATTAGTCATCCATCCTGTATCTTGTTAAAGTGCAATAGATCTCATCTCTGCGCCAAACTATTTAATAACCAACAACTCTGTATACGTTAAGCAATTCCAGAATTTTCAATCTCCAGAATAAACTGCAAATGTGTTTATTTATTGAAATATTATTTCTGACCTATTTTGGAGAATTTATTCGTAACTAGCAGCATACCCGTTCTTTGTACGGAGTATATAATATAAAAAAAAACTTAAAATTCACAATCATGGGCAAATCCCTATAGTATACTAAATGAAATTTTTAATCAAAATATTCTGTTAAAATATTTAATATACAATGCTCCTAAAACGAAGTTTAAGAATCTCTGTTCTCGCTATACAAAATTATTTTCACAGGCAGATCTGAAGAATAAAACATCCTGGCCCCTTTTATAAGCAAACTTACAAAAAAAAAAACGGAATAGAATCAATATACACAAAATGAAAGCATTAAAATTCCATGGGACCCGTACTATTTATATACGCGAATATTAGAAGATATAACTGGTATTAGTGCATTACACGTATAAATTGGAGATATCAATAAACCCGTAATTGACTCAAATATATGGCAGAATGAAAACACTAAAATTATATAGGAATATATATATATATATATACAATATATCCCCGTACTACTTACGTATTGTCGCAGATTAGAAAATATGCCAGTGTGTTAGTAGAAGATTTCCCGTATTCCAATAGGAGTCTCAAAAATATTTGCCAAAATAAAACAAATGACGTAATAAATTGAAAATATCAATAATCCCCGTAATCTCTATACCAGAAGGTCGTTATTGATTCCAATATATGCCAATATATATCAAAATATATGCCAATATACCTATACTAATTATATTCTCGTAGTTTAGAAGATATACCAATGCATTTATAGAAGATTACTCGTATAACGTACAATATATGTTTAAACAATTTTTTGTCATAATAAAACAATGGCATAATAACTTGAAAATATCAATAATCCCTGAATCAATAATCCCCGAAAATATCAATAATAATAATGTTTAAACATGAAGACCGTAATTAATATTATCCAGTCAAAAATGCAATGTCAATGAAATTTATTTTATACACATATCTTTATTATTCAAATCAGAAAAGATTTAATAAAACTCGTATGCCGCATAACACATTGGATTTACATCCATTGCTAAACGACATGATATCATTTGCTTCATATAAATTAATGGAAATCATATCATCTGAATAATGCTATCTCCATGGAAGGTTTGGCGACATTTTCGTCAATTTAGCGATAATTTAAAAAATCGCCAAATTTATCGCCAAGTGGGACTGTAAATCTGATAGTCCCATTTTGCAACAAATTGACGAAACATCATCACAATACTATCCCCTAACAAAACACAATTAATTTCGTTTATTAAGCGCAATTTTATCAATTTCATGATATTTTTATGGATTTACAAACATTTTTATCAATTTCGTGATATTTTGAAAATTCGTTAAATGTGTTACTAAGTAGGATGGATGGATTGACCTACAAATGCTACCAAAACATCATTTCAGTACTTTCTTCTAAAAAAACAAATTTAATTTCATTGATTTGCGTCTTTTTTATCAATTTGGCGATATTTCCGCCAATTTAACAAAGTTTAAGAAAAGTTGCCAAGTTAGCGATATTCCGCCAAATTCGTAGCTCTGAATTTGCAGATCTGAAGAATAAAATATCCTGATCCCGTCTGTATATACTAAATGAATATACTAAAATTGTATTAGAAGATATACCATTTCTACTCTTTTTCGGTTTCAACAATTTGATAAATGAATTTATTGGGTAAATACAATATATGAGTTTATTAGCTAAACACAATATACAAGTTTAAAAATTCTTTGCCAAAATAAATGAAAGTGATGTACGCATTTTGCAATTAATATAATTAAAAGCAAAATCAAACCGTTTATTTGCGAAATATATTTTTACATCCATTTATTTATTATTCAAATAGAAAAAATAATAATAAACATTAACAAGCACATTTAGTTTAAATGCATTGCTAAGCAACATCATATAAGATAGAATCTTACTTAAGAAATGCGAAATTAAATAAACATTTTGAATTATTTTTACTTTTCATTGTTGAGTAAATATTTGTGAAAAATAAACCATGCATATAGATTTTCCATTTAAACTCATGTTTGAAATAATTCATATTTTCAGAAAGTGACTAATTAGCGCTAAAAATCTCCCACCAGACTCAGAGATAAAGTTTTAATTCACTTTCAAACGATTTTCAGCCTTTTCCTTTGGATAAACCACGG
The DNA here is from genome assembly GCA_951213105.1 of Amaurobius ferox. Lineage (NCBI taxonomy): Eukaryota > Metazoa > Arthropoda > Arachnida > Araneae > Amaurobiidae > Amaurobius > Amaurobius ferox. Next base: position 103,682,021 of record OX578142.1, on the reverse strand, counting down.
AGTTAGAGAGTAGAAATCCTAGGAAAAAGTTTCGTTTTTCATTAATATCTCGACAACCCCTGCTCTTAGAAATATTCGAAACTTGGACTAAATTTATGGGGAACTATTTCAAGACTATCCACAAAATTTCATTAAATGCGGTTCAGCCGTTCTCACGTTGTAATGAGACAAACACAAGTTTCGTGTTTTACTAATATCTCGAGAACCACTGATTGTTGAAACCCTAAACATAGACTAAATTTAAGTGTGGCTATTTTCAGGCTACCCACAAAATTTCATCAAATTCAATTCAGCCTTTCTCCAGTGTTGATGGGACAAACAGACCGATAGACATACAGGCAGATTTTCAATTTTATTTATATAGACTTGTAGAAGCGCTTTATTTTAAGGACTGGATTTTGTACATAATGGAATTGGTTTGTTCAATTTCGTATTTGGGATAAGAATTTGAACTGTCTTCTTACTAATATGCAAATGCATTTCTGTCTGGTCACTTAACACATTTAAAACGAAACGTTAATGATAATGAAAGTATACAAATTTAATTCTAAATTTCCTAATTAAAGGGAGTTTTTTTTCATGTTAAAATTAAAATAATGTTTTAATTTGTCATGAAGCAAAATTGAACCACGCTGGATTTCTATTTTGTGGATGGAATGATATTGGAACAAAACTTTTATATCTGTAACAGAAAAAATCTCAAAAGTAAACAAAAACAGCTCCATTTTACATAAAAATGATTATAATCGTAACAATGTACCATGTCTAAAATTTTCAAAAGCCTGGAAAATTTTTCATAAGTGTAAAATCGTCGTGATTATAAAAAATTGTCGAACATTTAAAATTCCTCATGTATATAAAATGTATATGTTCAATGGACATGATAAATTTCGAGTACCTTTGAGTATCAGCCTTGCTGATAATCTCAGCTGAGTGATCTTTAAGTTAAGGATAGATAATATATATAATTCCTAGAATAAAATATGTTTTTCTATATATGAAAACCATTCAAAGTAACGCTGACCTGAAACCGAATCCTATCGTCGTGGAACGTTCTCGTAGAATCCCGTTTCTCCGTTTGCAGCTTTCTTCGGCGTCCCTATGCTTTTGAAGAAACACCTCTTCCATTCTTTACCGACAATTAAGTGCAAGTTCTCTGCATACTAATCATTCCTGCTGATGTGCAATAGATAGCTCCCAGTTAAAATTCTCATTACCCTTCAAATCTCGGTTTCACGTTAAGTAGAATTTCGATCTCATTTTGCATTATAAAAAATGTCTAAGCGATTGCTTTATCTTTTAAGAAAAATCCCAAAAATATATTTTAATTTATCTCTCAAAAAATAATTTCCGGTTTATTGTGGTTACTTTCTTTGTCGTTTCGTAATTAGCATAACAAAAAAATGATGAAGGAGCCATCACATGGCTGCAAATGGTGTGCAAATTTCATTTTTAACCAACTATTAAGTATTTTTATTCTTTTTTGCATACTTATTGATTAGAGTCATACTCGAAAAAAAACGGAAATGACATCTCCAGAACCGAAAATAGAAATCCTTGACTAATCCCCTAACCCTTTGAAAGTTTATGCTAAATCTATATCAGTCACCATCTAAGCTCTATCTATTATTCATTTCTACGAAATATAATTTCAAGGAAATTTATTGAACCGGATATTGAAACCCTTAGTGAATCCGAGAATTCCATGCCAATTCCATATATGGAATCATCTAAGCCATATCTATAACAGAGCCCGAGAAATAAATGTTTCAAGGAAAATGTAAATTTTTGAATTTTCACGTTTTTTTATGAACTTGCACAAAATAATTTGTATCAATGATATTTTGATAGGTATAACATGTACTGAACATATATTAGACTAAAGATGAGACAAGAAATGAAGTTGAATGAAATAAGTGAAGTTTTCATCTTTTGCTTAATGTTTACGAAAAATAAAGAATATTGATAAGGGAATTCTCTGCAGTATATATTACAAACTAGAGGGAGGATATATTGCAAACTTACATTTAGGAAAACGTCTGAATGAATTCCTGCATAATCGGATTTTAATATTTTAATTTCATTGTTTAAAGTCTAAATAAGTCTAATAGCATAACTTATGTAGCATAACTTATATCTTTTAATATTGATAATTTGGGTAAAAAATCAAAATTAAATTATATCTAAGTGCATCTCTAAGTGCACTAAATCACTATATGAGCAAAATAGTGCATACATGGAAATGTTCACTAAAAGAAGTTTTACCGAGATGAGGATTGTTTGTCCAGTATTGAACCGAAATTTGCTAAACTTTTAAATATTGAATGTACTGACTATGCTTCCAAATTTATACAAAACTAAACCAGTATTGGAAACAAATATTGGAATATATAATGTACAGCAAATATTAGAAAATATGCAAAATTTCCAGATATTGAGGTAATACTGGTTTAACCAACTTTCTTTTTCAACTTATATCAAATATTTTTTAAGGTATAACTAGCATTGTATCGCATATATCATTACAATATTTCTTAATACTAGTGCTAAAGATAAAATGCTTACATCAGGGATTAGCGGAGCGCGGTAGCTCAGTGGTTAGCGCGTGGGAATTGCACTCGGCAGGTTCGATTCTCTCCACTGCCAAAACTGCCGCCATGTTCACGCGGAGTACGATCACGTTAAACATGTGGGTCCGTAAGTCCTTCCGAGAGGTTGGTGGTAGGGGAAGGAGGGTACGGTCCCTGTGGATGCCTCCCCCACTGGGTTCCGGTCTAAACTGGGTGGCTCTTTTCGGCAGTCCAAACTGTTACCTTACACCTTTCTGGTAGGTAGGATGGTCTGGGTCTCAACAACAACATCAGGGATTAGCAAACTTTAACAATATGTGAGCAACCATTCACTATCACTACGTTAAATTTTTTATGGAAAACAACCATACTATTAAATATTTCTTACCAGCACTGTACAACAATGAAATAATTTAGAGAGCAGAAAATGTGATTTTTTATTTGGCACATAAATTGTTTATCTGCCCTAATAAGTATAATGCCTTATTCGTTCTTAAAATTAACACGTTTTTTATTCATAAATGTAAATTAGAACTAAAATATTATTTTTATTACGTACAGCTCAAACTGCTTCTAAGGTAATAAAAGTAAATATAAATACGAAAGATCAATCATGTATAAACCATTGATTATGAGAACACTTTCCAACTGAAATGCAATTTTATTTAAACATCTCTAAAATGAGATACATACATCGCTGATATATTTTAAATTATCACAGTACTACAATAATTTGTTATGTATGAAAACTTCAAAATTCATGGAAGAAAATTAATTTTATTCAAATGATGTCATCAAAAATATAAATCATCCGGTTCACTATGTAAAAGCAATAAACATTTCATTCATATCACTCTTATTCCAGACTCCATAGCTAAATAATTTTACTTGAAAAAAATTCAGCTATTCAAATACAGCTCATCTTATAATCACTTGCTTACATTCTGCATCCATTAAAATTAGGCTTCGTTGTAGAAAAAATCAAAGTGTAAAGATCATTTAAACTCAAAAGAATTGTAATTGCGTTGGCTCAGAATATAGATGCACAGAAAATACGCAAAAAATAAAGAGGTTTTAGGAGGAATGCAGCACTAAATATAAATTTAAGTGAAATATGAAAATCACGATTTTTACACTAGGAAAAAAAGATGGATGCCACATTTTATTTTGAAGTAAGTCACGTGATCTCCTCATATGGTATGGGTGCAATTATTATTTTTATTTAAAAAACTACCGAACATCATTTGCTGAAAATATTTTATATATTCTAAGGGATAATTTAAATATTTTCTAAAATTTTCAAAGCAATTTGTGAATTTTAATTTTGCTTAAAAAATGTTTGAAAAATTAGGTCCCATAGGGTTCAATGTATCATTTTCAATCCAAAACTAATTGGGTGATACCATTCATTTACATTCTGCCATTTGCACGGCAGTTATCGTGCAAACAGACAGACAGACATAATGAACAAAGTCATTAACACTTATCAACTATGTTGAAAGACGGCGGGGTAGCCCTATGGTTAGCGCGCGGGAATTGCACTCGGAAGGCAATTCCCGCGAAGGAAGGTTCGATTCCCTCTGCTGTCAAAACTGCCGCCGTGTTCACGCGGAGTACGATCATGTTAAACATGTGGATCCGTAAGTCCGTCCGAGAAGTTGGTGGTAGGGCGAGGAGGGTACGGTCCCTATGGATGCCTCTCCCACTGGGTTCCGGTCTAATTTGGGTGGCACTTCCCGACCGTCTAAACAGTTACCTTACACCTTTCTGGTAGGTCGGACGGTCTGGGTTTCAACAACACCTTTCTGGTAGGTTGGACGATCTGGGTCTCTACAATAGCAACTATGTTGAAAGTGTTAAAATGTAAATATAATCAGTTATGATACAAGATATATAAATACTGGGGAAATGAAAAATATAATAATTTATAATTCAAAACAGTTTGTAATGTCTCTTAAATTTTACTGTAGGGGGCTTGAGCGCATGATAATATAATTTTGTGAGTGTTATTTTACAGTTTTTTAAGTGTATCAAATAACTTAAAAATCGTAATATATTTTAATGAATATAATAATACTCATGTTTCATGATCAAAAGTTAAATTATTGAAATAAACTTTTCATCGATCAATGTAGTACTCACGAGCAACAGATTGCGGACCTCTGGTCTATATGCCAATATTTGAACCATATTTTACACTAATATTGATTCCAAAGCGCTTTATATATTCTGACTTAAAATTTGTATTTTTGCCCAACAAAGTCTTAGATGTCAATCTTCTACTTAATTTTATCAATGAAGAAAATGTCGGTTTTTTTTCCTCTTTTTGTCCTTTGTAGCGGAAAATTTAAGCATCGTGCGGCCACAAAATTTGTTATACATATATTTCAAGACCTGGTAAGGTACATCTCGACGGGGTTTTTTTGTTAAATGCGAATTAGTGTTTTAGTTATTTTATGTTTTATCCCGATTTTCACACATATACGTTTCTTAGTGACCAAAAATATTATTTCAGAGTTTTTATCTTAACGCCATCGGAAAGGCCAAAATTAATCTTTCAGACAAACTTTGAACAAAATCCGTACGCTTAATAGTCGGATTTTTGTGAATTTTTCGAAAATATATACATTTCTCGTGTTGAAGACGAAATTTCCCAAGGTATTAGGCATTCACGATATTCTCGCAGAATGTTCGTCTCAACACCATCGGCATATCGGATTATTTTGTTGTTGTTGTTATTATAAACGGGTGTATTGTTAACGCTTTCTTTGGTTTTCGAGAATTCTTTGAGTTCCAGTCTGATTGTAATCAAAGGTTTGCATCTTAAGTTCCGTGCAACGCCGGATATATTTTTAGAACGTCCCACACTTCCCTGGATTTATGATGCTAGTCTCTGATAAAAACTACTTCGGAACTCACAGAAAATTCCAAATAACGTTTCAAAAATACGCTCGTTTATAACAAAAATAAAATAAAATAACTGTTGTGTCGGTTCACGCATAACTACGTCACGACCGCTTATCTTAAGTCCCGGGCAACGCACATTTTCTCTTATTAAACAAACCAAAAATACGGCTGCAAGTAAGAACTCTTGAACAACAACTACTATTATATGTTTATGATTATATATCTCTCTGGTTAAGGAAGAGCGGCTCTGTTGATAGAGAAATTATACTTAAAAGTTGCAGAAATTTTAAATTAAAGATAAAAATACTTTCTAATGATATATGAATGTCAACACAGAACCTAAATAAAATTGAAATATTTTTAAATAATATTTACAGAGACATTATGAAAACCTGTTTTTATATTCTAAATATTTTTAATTCCTTTTATTGTTTGTAAGTTTCCATAATGTTGTTAATAATTGGCTCATTTTTATTACTTTTATATTGTATATACAATAATCTAAATTTTGTGTTATATTCATGTTTAATGACTATTTTATGCTCTTTTTTCATTCAATTTCATCAGAAAAATGTACAAAAGTCGGTAAACGTTCTCTTTGGCAAATACAGCATTTAAACACCTGTTGATATGCAAAGTTCTGTAAAACTGGTAAAAATAAATTAGCACAGAATAGATATTCATTTAAAAAAAAAACGATTTTCTAAATTTTACTTAAATGTTTTAGGAAAAACTAATTTATAAAATCTGTAGAATTTACTTAAATACAGAAACATTTCAAAATAACTGCCTTTAACAAATTTTACTATTTAAAATAACTATAAAATGAGATACATGTCAGTATTTATAAGAAAAAAAATATGTGTAAGATGTTTTAAAGTTGTTTTTGAACATAAGATTAAATCTATAACGCCGCTCAATTATGTCTTTCCTTGTTGCGATCTCATTCTCCAAAAATTTGTATTTATGTATGAGATCTATAAGACAATGGTCTACATTTTTCAAAACATCCCCAATCTTCGTTAATCTACTAACCATATAGACAAAACGCTTCCACAATCTATTTGGATCTAAATATATGATTTTTAAGATCATTGAATCTTTTGATCGATATTCGTTTGACTATATTTTGTACTACTAAATTTGTTTGACGCAAGCTCTCCAATCGATTTGCTGAAACTGGGCGCGCTTCTTGGCAAAAGCAATAAAGTGGTCACTGAAGGGAATCTCTACCATCAACTTCTGTGGCATACCATCTGACACTCATTAATTATTGGCGAGCTGCGCTGCCTGCAATGGCATCAGATTAATGCAAGGCTCGCCAAATTGCCATTCACCTCTATCCAATCAGAAGCATAGATCAGACTGCATCTATACTGGATTATTTTTGGGGCAGGGGGGAGGGGGGAGGATTGTCATCATAATAGGCCAGGGCGCGCGATATGAGGGGGAAACTCCGTGTTCGGATATAATTCAATGAAATTATACTCAGTCCCCTTTTCGTCATCATTCTCTTCGGTTCAAAAGATCATTCTTTTTTAGAATGTCTATTTATCGACAGGAAATGAAAAATATTATATGATATTATAATTTTTTTGACTTATTCTGTAAATTAGCAAACTTAATACAGAACGTGACTTTGCGCATAAAAAATAAATAATTGGAACACTGCCTAAAATCTTAGCTAAATGAATTTTAAATTGCATATGATCGTTTTGAAAATACGTGATGAGTTTCCTTCATCAGATCCAGCATGTGAAGAAGTACCCATCAAATGGAATGATAAAATTTATAATATTTCAAGAACAGTTGAAATCGCTCCTAAACAACGTCACTATTTTTTTTCTAGTTAAAAGTGATTAAAAATCTGTCACTGATTTCACAATGATGAGTTACATAACGCACATTTTTGATGAGTTACATAACGCACATTTTTGATGAGTTACATAACGACATTTTACATAACACATTTGCATTTTACATAAAACACATGTGATATCTAAAGTACAGCACATGATAACGTTCTATAAATTATGGAATTCGCTTTTACGTAGCAATTGCACATAATCTTTTTTGCGTAAAAAAATAACGTTCGACGTAAATTTTCGAAAAAAAAAATATGTTCAAAAAATTCAGGGCCTTCCCATGTTTTGAGCTCCTTAAAAGTAATAGACCTTGGGCGTTTATTGATTGAAATAATCATACACATTTCATTCGTTTTGCTCAATTTGTTTGAAAGATATCGTGCCCACAGACTTACAGACACACATACATTGGAAATATTTTACAAACGATCTATACGCAGTAGATCATAATTAATGTTACATTCTGTAAAAAAAATAACCTCCATCACAATCATTGAATGGCTGTCTGCTGCTTAGAGAAACGTTTTCTATTTACATCAAAATTGAATTTTCTGTGATTTGTTAATTTAAAATAAAATATCTAAAATTCTTTGTAAAGTATAGGTATGCAATTTTATACGCCGTTCAATTTTCAATAAATTGTCTTTGGGATTTTCGCTTTTTAGAAAAAATTTTAAAAATATTTTCCTCAAAACAAAACCACATTTTTATTTTTTATTTTATTTATTTTTTTTTTACTTTTAAAATTATCAAACATTTTACAAGTAATATTTTTTTAAATCCTGAAAACAAATTAACATGAAACCTTTACTGCGTGCAAAAATGAAAAAATTATGCAAATTCAGCAATTGGTTCAGCAGTTATATCAAAGTTTAAGCATGTTTAAAATTTTAAATTGATGTTGAAACAAAATTTCCCATTATTCAGGAATTTTTTAGTGTAAAGGGTTCTACATGGCCATATATTTTAAGAAAAAATTCACTTCAAAACGCACATAAACAAAAAAAAAATCATTTTGTGTCCCGCAGTTATTTAAGGAGGTAACTCCAAAATAACAATCGTAAAATGATTAAATTGTAAATTGTGCAGAAATAATGCTTAATAATCGAAAGAAGTTAATAAAAGGACATTTTATCAATTATCTTTAAAGTTGCTTACTTAAAAAATATTATTTCATAACGTAATCTATTTAAAAATTTGAAAAATTGGTTTATTTGATTCTCTACAAAGTCAAAATCATTAATGAAGTACATCCAAGAAACTTATATATTTTCACAATGATTTCGTACTCCAAAGATTAATTAGTCTTTTCATGTTTCATTACTTCATCTAAATTTTTGCCATTTCGTGGTTGATATACAACATATCACTTTTTCCCCGTATCATAAACGCTAAACACTATTTCAGAGACAATAGTCATGCAATATTTTCTTCATTACATTCTCGAATTAGGAAATTAATATAGCAAATAACAAAATACCCAGGAATTGGTAGGGATATAAGATATTTTCTTTTTAGCCTTGCGCAAAATCCTCCAAATGTTTTACCATCATTAAGAAGATTGTGTGTTCACTGACCTATAAAAGAACCAAAGAAGAGAAATATCCCGAAAAATATAAATTTCGCCTCAGTGGTGTGCCTATGGACTCTGCCAAATCGCGACTTACTCAACCGATAAACTATAATCTTTGAAATGAATAGATATAAGATGTTAAGAATATAGTTGTTTGATGAACAAAGAACTAATATACATTTTTTTACAATATATTTGTTAAGTTAACTGCTCGTTTACTTACAGTTAACTTTTTTAGAATCAGTTCATATTTTTGCCTCATAAAAATTTCAGAATAGGGTAAAAATGATCTGCTCCATTGGTCGAATAAAGGGTTTAAAGTTACAAGATTAAACATAAAATAGTTCAAAGATTATTACAACCGAAAATTGGTGCCCGGATAAACCACAGGTCAAATAGTAGTTGAATGATATTTTGAGATGATTTTATAAGATTTGATATAAACTTTTATTAACTTATGATTTAACCATGGCCAACTAATTAAGTGGTTGCATTTAAATTTAAACCATATTTTGCTTCTGAATATGGCAATGTTTTTAAAGTGTACTTCAAAGATAAACATTCAACAGTTCTATAAAATTTACACCAACAGTTCTATATGGCCAACGGCCCTACCGTGCTGAAAACACCGGTTCTCGTTAGATCACCGAAGTTAAGCAGCATCGGGCGTGGTTAGTACTTGGGTGGGTGACCACCTGGAAACACCGCATGCTGTTGGCAGATTTCGGGTGCGGTAGCCCGATGGTTTGCGCGCTGGATTTGCACGCTGCCACAACTACTGCCGTGTTCATGCGGAGTACGATTACGTTAAACATGTGGGTCCGTAAGTCCTTCCGAGAGGTTGGTGGTAGGGGATGGAGGGTACGGTCCCTGTGGATGCCTCCCCCACTGGGTTCCGGTCTAAATTGGGTGGCACTTCCCGGCCGTCCAAACGGTTATCTTACACCCTTCTGGTAGGTCAGACGGTCTGGGTCTCAACAACAACCAATAGCTCTATACAATTACAGAACATTCAGCAAAGGTAAGTTTAGATGGTGAATCCTACGGTTAGGGAACAAATAAGGACCCCTGGTAGAACATTGGGGAAATTTTTCTCTGATATTACAAATCAGGAGGGTGTTAATTTCTAATAATATATCTGGTATTTGTTAATGAAATTTTATTTAAAAGTCTGTCTAAAAATATTAAAGTTATGCCATTAGTAAGCAGTTAAGAGAGTGTAGGTTAATCTCGTAAATCGGTCAGTAGGTTAACCATAACTCAACCAATATTTATATCTACCCATATAAAACAATTAAATTATGATTCTAAACACCCGTTAACATTGCCAGCAATAATTGAAGCATTAACTGATGATTCAGCATCATCATATTAATGTTTGTTTCGGCTAAATCTGGAACCATTAATTCCTTGTCGACCAAATATGTTTAGTTGAATACCCTTTTATTTATAAAATAATGATCGTTTTTCAGCGATTAAAAGTTAATTTGATCAATTTTACACATAAAAATAATTAATTTTACTGTAAAAAAATAAATAGATCATCATTCCTTTTTGCCACATATATTTGTGTGGAATGTAAATTCATAATGAGATATTTTACATCAAACAGAAAATACTAAGAATTATATAATGTAGCCAAAAAACACTACAAAAGAGCTATTTTTGTCTATTACAAATAAATTACACAATAAAGACCCAAACCAGATAATTTAACATTAAGAACTTAAGTGGAATACTAGAAGCATAAGTTTAGAACAATTAAATCATAATAGTTTGTAGAATGAAAAACTACATCTCTTGTATTATACAAAGTGAGAAGCAAAAGGGAGTTTCCACACTGTCAAATAATGTTTCGTAAGTAACTAATAAAAGTGTCGCAAATCAAAAAGAAAAAATTCTTGAAAACATTTGTATTTGTTTCACTGCCATTTTAACGAAGAAGTAACAGATTGAAAACATTTCAATTTTTTAGAAAAATTTCATTTTTTTGCTAAATCAAACCTTTCTTTTTTCATCTGCTAATCGAACATAACAATGAAATATACAATCCTAAATAAGTGCACGAAATTGGAAAACTGCAAAGTCTGTCGATCTCTTGGTCGTTCTTTCCGAAAGAAATGAGCTTTGCATCGGGGTACGCAAGCGTAAACCGAGCGATTACTGGTCGAATGTAAAAATCACTTTGTTCAAATGCTTTATCGGTAGCTTTCAGTTCTGTAAAAATGCCCCGATTTCGGTTGGTGGAGCAGGCGAGTTTATAGAATGTAGGCAAAGGAATGTACACTCGCTCAGTTTGCTCACCTCAGGATTGCAAACAAATGGAGTAAAAGTTGAAGTGCATTTTTTGAAATTTTGCAGCGTGAGGCAGATGGAAATAGTAAAATGTTTGTTTTGCAAACTTCGCAGAAATTTGTTAGCAGTAAGGCTCTTTATAAATGTGCGCACTTAAGGAATAGGAATTTATTAGCAATAAATTGTAACAAAATGAACATGCCTCCCATTCTCTTAAAATGTTTAGTCTGTTATTTGTTTTTGAGAAATGAACGAGGCAAGGAGAAGAGAGAAAATTTCTGATAATTATTTCCAATTTAGAATGTTCACGATTTATATACATTCGCGACAAGTCTTGTTTATGTACAATATTTATATTCGTAATAATATATATACATGTGTGTAATACACGTGAGTATGTCACGCATGCATATACTAGAAAATTTAATCTTCATTGGATGGGAGTTAGAGCAGGGTAGTTATATAAAATAACAAAATAAATAAATTTTATTCGTATAAATAACAGTGGAAATTGCATGCAATCCATATACATCGGTACAACAGCCGTGATAAGGACACCTCCCTCCCACACACACACACACACACACACACAAATCACTAAACCTAAATCCGTCGCTGGCGGAGACTACGTTCTAAGACAATGGACACAATATAAATCTTAATTTCAACATTATCAGCACAATTAAACCAATTTATGTATTAGCCACCGCAAGCAACGTAATTTTTATATTTACAATAAATAAGTGCCCGCTACTTAAATAATGCAGATAGCACCACATTCCAAATCTCGAAACACACTCTCAGCAAAGCGACCTCTGCCATAGAATCTGTAACATGATACCTACGGAAGAACCTACGGATGATACTACATGATACCTACGGAAGTAACATGATACCTACGTTTCCGAAGAAAGCAGGTTTGCAACCCGCTCACCCATGTTTAAAATGGATCTGATCCAGTGTGGAGGAACATGGCATCTCTAGTGAAGTGCAAGGCGCTCCATTGCGATATCTATCACTTAAATTACAAAAATTAAGATTACTTATGAAATTGATTTTTTTTTGTTAGAATACTGAGATATATCAGGAAGTTTTAGCCAAATTATAGAATTGTGCTAATCTTGGTTTTTTAAAAAAATATGAAAGCAGTGTCTAACGGGTTTCATTCAAACATGTTGGAAAGAACGTTCTTAGAACTTTCCGATGGTATCAGGACGGAAACTCTGTAACAATATTTTACGTCGCTAAGAAATTGATATGTGTGAATATAGGCCAAAATAGTTGTAAATCAGGTTAAAACAAAAAATAACTAAAAATCTAATTCAAAATTTAAAACAAAATTAACACCGAGGTGCACCTATTCGGATCCTAAAGTACTTGTGTACCAAATTAATGGCCTTATGATTCTTAAATTTTACGCCACACACACGCTCTTTCCTTTATTATGTAAGATAGATGCTACAAATGGCAAACTTCCCATGTAAAGAGAAACGCCGTTATTTATGCACTTACCATTTGCAATCCATTTCAAAATATCCTTAAATAATTCTTAATAGTTCTTAAATGATTTCTAAAATTACCTTAAGTATTTCATTATCTTTATCTATTTACTTATCTTAAATAATTTCAAAAATATATTTACCAATTGAATTCATTTATAGAAGTACTAGCCGATATTAATAACGTTGCTCACGACTTAAAATATGCATAAAATACAAATAACATTCATATTAGCATTGCGAATATAAATAATAGAGGTTTCTGCCATACAGACAGAATTAACTGGTCAGGATAGTCCAGTGATTAAAGCGGGAGGATCGCACGCTGTAGTCTCGGGCTCGATTCTTAACATCTCCTAAAACTATCCCGTGTCGAAGCGGAAAGTGGAAACGACGAATCTGCAGGGGCAAAAGGCCATCCGAAAGGCTAGGGGAAGGATGGTACGATCCCTGTGGTTGCTCCCCTATTGTGTTCCGGTATAAATTAAATGACAATTTTCTAGTCGACCAAACGCTTCGGGTAGATCAAGTGGTCTGGATAGAAAGACAGACAGAAAAAAGAAAGGTTCCAATAAACAACCCCTTTTTTTGGCTAAGGTTGTTGATTTGTCTTGTCACTCTGGAGCAAAATGGGATTTTGTCCATGAAATCTGTTGATACTTTTTATCATTTAAGAGCTAAACTGGATGTAATTTTATTAAATTTTCTAACACTGAATCAATTTCCAAAGAGCAATATAAGGTCTCTCTCTGCATTGAGAACAGTAACAACGTAAACTATCTCCGAAGCAGCAAGCATGTTTAACATGTTGATGCACTTTATTAAAATTGACATCGGGGAAATTATTGCATTTTGTAATACATTTACCTAAAATTTCTTGACTTCTATACCCGTATTTTATTCATTGTTATATTTCTTATCCTTGATAAGAAAATGACGGCTAAAGACGTTAGATCGCAAAAACTGGAATATATATTTCCCAAAATTTAAACAATATAGGTCCCATTTGCATCAACATGTTAAGTAGCATAGTAGAAAACATATTTTTTGAAAATTTTAGTACGATATAATAAAGACAACCAAGTTGTTTAATAAAAAATGTCTTTATTAGTAGCACCATCTATGACATACATAAAATTACAAATCCAAAGCTCTTTCGAACGTCCTTCATCAGAGCTATGTATATCATCATCAGTGCTACGTCCTTCATCGGTGGCAATGTAAATTGTTTCAGATGTGACGAACATGAACCCTTTTAAACAGTCCGCAATCGTGAGACAAGATTTACATATTGATCTTCGGAAAATCCGATACATTTAAAAATATTTAAATTACAAAATACATAAATAACAGTAGATCATAGAATGCAGGAAAACCAATAAATGGACGATCAAATACAGGACAATGATCTACAATGTTGTTTGTGTATTTCGTAATTTTGTAATTTAAATATTTTTTAAATGTATCGGTTTTTGCGAAGATCAATATGTAAATCTTGTCTCACGGTTAAAGGTTGTGTATAAAAGCTCATGTTCGTCACATCTGAAACAATTTACATTGCAGCTGTTGAAGGGCGTATTGACATCCGAAAGCGCTCTGGATTTATAATTTTATGTACGTCACAGATGGTGCTACTATTAGAGATATTTTTTACCAAACAACTTGGTAGTCTTTATTATATCGGTTTAAAATGTTTGCTAAATTGGTGTGTTTCTGTACATTTTGGTATTTTTCAAAATTTCGCAAAATGTATCTGAGCTACTTAAAACTAAAGCTGGTGACAAAGTTCACAACATTAACAACAAAACAAGAAAGATCAATCATGCTTAAAGCATTGATTATGAAAACCTTTCCAATTTCAATGCAATTTTTTTAAACATGTCTAAAATGTAATACATTCCTCGGTAATATTTTAAAATTTATCACAATACTAAATTAATTTATTATATTTGAAAACTTAAACCTTCATAGAAAAAAATGAACTTCATTCAAATGACGGCATTTAAATATATATTGCCTGGTTTAAACATCTCTAAAATGCGATACATTCCTCGGTAATAATTTTCGAATTATCATAATACTACGATAATTTATTATATTTGAAAACTTCATCGAAAACAACTGAAATTCATTCAAATGATGTCATAGAAAAAATAACACGCCTGGCTCTCTCTATAAAAGCAGCATTTCACTCATAACAATTTCCCATTCATTTCATTCATCACAATACTATAATAATTTATTTTATTTAAAAATTAAGACCATGGAGCTACAAGTAATTAAACTCTATGCTTAAAACTTCATCGAAAAAAATCGTCCTTCTCTTCATAAAATCAATGAATATTTCAAACATATGAGCTATGCAGACTCCATGAGCTAAATAATTTTGTGTTAAAGAAATACAGCAATTCTAATACAACTCATTCTACATATTTTGCTGTTTACATTTTACATAAGTGAAAAATAGGCTTAGTTCTAGAAATAATCAAATTTGGATGAGCATTTAAACTCAAATATATTGCAATTGCGTTGTTTTAGTATGTAGATGCACAGAATTTAAGCAAAAATAAAGTAGTTTTAGGACGGATACAACACTCAATATGAATTAAAAAAAATTTTAAAAAATCACGATTTTGAAACAAGATGGATGCCATATATCATTTTGAAGTGGGCCACGTGATCTTTTTATATCATGGTCACGTGATCGCTTCATATAAGAGGTGTAATTATTATTTTCATTTTTATTTAAAAAACTACTGAATATATTTCGCTGAATTTTTTTTTATATATTTTATGGAACAATATAAATATTACCTAAAATTTTCGAAGCAATTTGTGAATTTTAAATTTGCTTAAAAAAATGTTTGAAAAATTAGGTCCCATAGGGCTCAATGTATTTCATTTTTTCAACCCGGGTTCAATCCAAAACTAATTGGATTATATTATTCATTTATATTCCCATAGGTCCTACAGACCGTCTGAGCAACATACTAAAATTTCATTTTCATTAAGTCATTTTTACGGCAATTATCGTGCTAACGGACAGACAGACAGACAGAATGAACAAAGTCATAAACACTTTTTAACTTTGTTGTAAAGTGTTAAAAATGATAGGTGTATTTGGTTTTATGTATCTAGAATGTACATTTAATTTTAGTCTAGTCTGTATTAAAGAATCCATCTGATTTAAAAAATATCAATTTATTTTCATCGGTCATTTCTGAATATTTTCACGTACTCTCAACCACCGTTTCGCGTAAGTCAAGTTGGATAATGGTCTTTACAATTCTTTAAATTCTCTATTATTTCTTTTGAAAGATATATAATAATACACTTCCAAATGTGTAAAAATTTATATTAGTTAAAATTCATATTATTATATTATTTTTATATCATTCAATATAAAAGAAATGCTTAAAAAGTTCGTAGTTTAATTTTATCCATAAAATAGAGTTAATTAGTTAGATCCACACTACAACCTAGTGAAAATCTCATCTTTACTGTTGCATCTACATTTTTCCTTTTTGTTTATTCTGCAGTTATCCCTCGAGTTCTGTAATCCGACTGAAATATTTTTTTATTACTGCGTTGGTCCTCAAAATCCTTAAACAAACAAAAAATATTATACCAAAACATTCTGAAGAAATTTTTGGACCATGTTTCAAAGCCGTGTTACAAATGAAAAATAAGGAAAGTTATTAACATTTTAATTAAAGAACAGGTGCCTTCTCTGTCTTTTATCTTAATTGAAATGTTAATACGGCGTTTTTGCAGCTCTCTATTACTGCAGAATAATTTAGCAGAGCATGAGTTCAGAAAACTAATCCACGTGTAAAGCGCAGAAGAGTCGATATAGCACCAAAACTGCAGGGGATATGAGACTATCGTTTCGTGAATCATTTGTTTCAATCTAAATTTTTTTAGTTGAAACAAATTTACCTAAATTTTCATAACCTCTGGATAAAAAATATTTTGCTTATTATGAACTGTAACACTGTAAAGCTAGAAAATATATTTTATCATAAAGAATGTGCAGTTATTTTGCAAATTAAGTTTCATAAGATTTTAATTTTCTCCACAGCTTAATTTTTTCCTTCTGTGAACAAGTATTTAATTTGGGCGTATGAATATTGGAGAAGAATAAAAATTTCTGCACTTCGCGGTTAGTAGATGTTTCCTCTTTTGATAATGCAGGCTAAAAGAAACTAATTAACAGTACAATAAAGTTAATTTCCCTGGTTTTAAATCAACTACTACATGTTTTATGTACCTCTCCGATGAAAGGCAGACCCCGCTTTACTACGGATCATATGAATGTCTTATGTTACAGTTGTTTAATATTAAATTTTAGATGTTAGCCATGATATGTGAAAAGTATAAGTGCATTTTTGTCCTAATACATTTAAAAAAAATTCTGTACTGTTCTGTAAAGAAATATTTTAAAGCACACTTACATAGAAGTTAAAAAGCATGCTGAAAATATGAAGAAGATTTCAATAACATATATTGGGAGTTTTTGTATTTTCTTCTGATTAAGTATGTATTTACTTCTCATACTATTTTGTTGAAAAAGTATGGTTTTCTCTAAATGTTTGAATTCAAGATTTCGAAAGGCTCGCTGAACACATTTGAAAAATGTATGTAGACGATTAAGTATGAACTAATATCTAAGTCCGGAAAAAAACAGGGAAAGTGACATTCTTAAAAAATTAAGTTTCAGCTTTTTCAATAAGCTTTATTTTGTTTAACAATATATGGCGCTTTTCATTGAAAATAACCGCCTTAAACAAAAATTGGCTCTAGTAAGTTCTGTCCCGTGGTCGATACAATAACTGCGTAAAGTTTAAACCTTTTACATCGACGGGGGGATTCTGGGGGCCTGTTAATGCTTTATAACCCCTTAGAAATGGGTCAAAATTCAATCCACGCCAGAAAAGAAAACGAAAATTTGACTGTGTTAAATTATTCTCCATAGCCGCTACAAATATATAAATATTCAACCTTAAAATACTCCGAAAATACTAATTTCTTCAACCCCGTAGGGAATCGAAAATTCGACTTTGTTGATACCCGTAGTTGATACTAAAGTGTGCAAAGATTTTGCCTTCTGTGTAAACGAGGAGAAGGGATTCTGGAGGATTTGGAGAGACTTTTCTACATAAAAATCTATTTTATTCGTCCTTGAAGAGGAAAATGTTTCAAAATTCCATTCGAAAATGTGTGGTTTGAACACATGGGCAGATAAGTATTTAAAGGGGGTGAACACTCCTCCAACGAAAAATATTTAGGCAGATTCCCTGATATGGCATTGCAAATCTGAATTTTTTGTTAATTTTAGGCAAATACTACCTTTTTTAAAACTAATATCCTCTGATCCTCCGAGACAAATATCCCCCCCCCCTCCAAATTTCTAAAGTATGTCTCTGCATACGCGTTTAAAGTTCCCAGTTATATAATGAACTTATTTTTATTTCTAATTACTATGTATGAGTGCTGGAATCTAAATAAATAAATTAATTAATTTGGTGGTGTTACTATTGACAATTTTTTCAATTACATTATGCTAATATATGTCAATTTTCTATTAAAGGAGAATGTTTAGCAAAATTATAAAATTTCAGACGTCTATAAAAAATGAACTATCATGACATTTAATGATAATAGAAATCAAAAATTATTTATTATTATGAATATAAGCGTAAAATAATTGTTTTTGAAATAGGAAATTTATGTAGAATTTGGTTAGGTGAAATTCCAAAAATAAAAATAATAAATAAAATAAAAAAAAACATTTAGAAATTGCAAATATTTTTAGTTAACTATAAAATATTTTGAAAAAATGATGTCTTTAAATACGAATTAAAATTTTTTTACCCAACAACTGCCAATCCTACCGCCCTTGGATGGTAATTTTATACATTCTATAGTTTTCCCACAGAAGTGGATTACTTTAAGCAATAGTATTTATTTTACAGTCGACAAGCCAAATATTATGGTGTGGTTCCAATTTAAAATCAAATCACTTTTGTTTCTTTTAAAATTAAAATATTCCGGCTGATCACCAAATTATTTTACCATTTTAACATTTTGATTAATACAAAAGGAAAACAATCCACTGAATTTGAAGTATTTGTCTACTACGAGCTGCATCCAAATTAAGGGTGTTCGAATGTTATTGAAATTTTTTCTTTTAATTTAGAATATCAAAATCTTCAACCGCAACATCAGTCGTAAATATTAAATGATGTCAAAAATATTTTTCAAAAAGATTATCCAATATTCATAACCAAATAACTTCAAATAAATTTTTCATTTACTCTCCCGAGATCTTGTTTATTTAGCAAATAAATTGAACAAATTCTAGTGGATAAATTAATAAAATATCTTAAAATACGAAATCTGATCCATCAATATAAATCGCATTCTAAAATACTGTTTCGTAATACTGTACATCCGTTAAGTATTTCTAATTAATTTTGCGTCTTTAGTGACGGACTTTTGATTGTTTTTTGCAAATAAGTAAAACCCTCAATTTTCTTGCAAGTAAATTCTTTTCAGAGCCTTAATCGAAGTATCAAGTTTATTTCTTCTATGACTTTTTTCAGAAACCTTAAATTCAAAATATTTTGATAGCTAATATTATAATATAAATCTAATATATATATATATATATATATATATATTAGATTTATATTATATATATATATATATATATATATATATATATATATATATAAAACGTTTCTTTTCGTATTTTTAACACTTTACAACATAGTTGAAAAGTGTTTATGACTTTCTTCATTCATACTGTCTGTCTGTCTGTTTGTCTGTCCGCTCGCGCGATAACTGCCGTAAAAATGACTTTAACAAAATGAAATTTTAGTATGTTGTTGAAACGGTCTGTGGGACATATAGGAATGTAAATTAATAACAGCACCCAATTAGTTTTAGATTGAACCCGGGTTGAGAAAATGAAAAGTAATGAATCCTATGAGACCTAATTTTTCTGACATTTTTAAACGAAGTTAAAATTCACAAATTGCTTTAAAAATTTTAGGAATTTTTTTGGTTTAAATGATCATTAAACGTTGATTATTTCTACAACGAAGCCTAATTTTAATGGATGCAGAATGTAAACAAGTGATTGTAAGATGAGTTGTACAAGAATTGCGCAAAATTATTTAACTCTGGAGTCTCGAATAAAAGTGTATGAATGAAATATTCACTGCTTTTGCATAGAGAGCCAGACGATTTATATTTCAATGACTTCATTTGAATAAAGTCCATTTTTTTCGATAAAGTTTTAAGTTTTCAAATATAATAAACAATTGAAATACTGTGATAATACAAATATATCAGCGCTGAATGTATAGCATTTTAGAGATGTTTAAATAAAATTGCATTTCAGTTGGAAAGTTGCAGAATCCAATTCGACTAAAAGAGCTTGCAATTTCGTCCCAATAACTCAACGGTAGAGCGTCGTCGGCCAGTTCGGAGATCCAGGGTTCGATTCCCGGTTGGGGCAGCAAGGTTCTTTACAAAGTGCTTCATAATCAATGCTTTATGCATGATTAATCTTCCTTATCTTTTTTTCAAACATTTCCTAATTTACGTGACCGAGTTTATTAAATATCATCCGTCGACTGGTACAGAATAAATTCTGGCATTTTGGTCATCTCGCTACACTTCACTATGGGACAACGGTAACTAAAAGGAATACTACAGTCTGTCATGACTGCTTACAAGTCGAAAATTATTCAATTGACTTACATATATTTTATCAGTTTATTAAGATTTAATGTCTAACGCTTTTAAGGTTAAAATTTATTAACATACTATAAATCAATAAAATGCTACACATATTTTGAGTTAATGCTACACATATTTTAAGTTAATGCTACTGTAATTCCCCAAATGAAAAATATGGATATTATAAAAATTATCTTTTAGGATGTTTCATGGCACAAACTAGATTTCATAACTGAGTTCTTATAAATTTTTACAAAATAAATTATGCGAAACACCGGTTGCCAGAGAGTGGCACAAAATCATGATCTTAAACAGCATTCCATATAATTTGTGACTTTACACAGTCTATTAAAAAGTAAAAGCATTTTGTGCAAAGGATAAGGAAAAACTCAAGCGACACAATTTAATAAAATAAATCAGGATACAGCTGTTTTGAGGATATGTGGGGTACCCTTCTTCAGTGCCACATATACCAACAAATCAGAAATCAAAAAGACGAAATGGGCACCTCAATGAATCGATAAAATCCTCTACATAAAAGTATACTGTATCATTTTATTAATTTATGCTTAATTGCATTTTGTGAATTTTTCCTTGTCTTTATACACCTTGTTATTTGATGGGAATCGACAAAAAGTATGTATATTAGTAAATTATATAAAAATATAAATCTCATTGAAGCACGTTATATATAATATACTTAAAAATGACAAAACCAGACGTAAATGATAACAAAAACCCGCCCCACTAGAAAATATACTATTAAAACATAGAAATTTAAACTGGGGGGAAAATTGTAGATATGAGAATATGTGTCATAAATGTCATGTTTTAGTCAAAAAGTGCAAATTTAAACAAATATTTTAATGGCATAATAATGTTATATGTATGTACTAGTATTTAGGCCAGTCAAAGCTGAGAAAACTAAAAAGTTTCAACTTTTTTAATACGTTTTATTTTGTTGAACAATGCATGGCACATAGCGTTAAAAATAGTTATATTAATAAAAAATATAATAAATAATAGCCGAATTAGGTACTGTTCCGTGGTCTATACTAGGAGTATACAAAGTTTAATCCTTCTAGTTCACGGGAAAACTTACTTCTCGGGGGTTTAAAAATACTTTTCGACACCCCTCCCGGAGAGAAATCGAAAATCCTACTCCATTCTGTTCCGTAACCGATACTATAAAGTGTAAATATTTTGCCTTCAAAGTCTACGGGATTTCTGGACGTCCTAGAAAGGCTTTTTGACAAAGTAAAATCTTTTTTAACCCTTGTGATTAGACGTACAAAATTCGGCTTCATTAGGTTCTACCCCGTGGTCGATGTATGGCAGGAGTTCGAAAAAACAGAAACACGTTAGTCAATTATTATGTAGATAATTTCTATACGAAATACATAGGGGGGGGGTCTACGTCCATATGACTGCGCCCCATTGGGTTCCTGTCTAAATCGGGTGGCAATTGACAAAAGCCAAATTTTTACAATGGAGTGCCTGAGGTTTGGGGACCAATAGCTTCGTTGTCCTTTACCACTAACTTTGGTTTTATGGAATTGTTCTGGCCTTGTTCTAGACAAGATGAGTTTGTAACAACAACAACGTGCAAAGTACAAGCATTTAAAGAATGAGCTATTTGTCTTCATTTTTGCTGAATACATGCCTATAGAATACATATTTACTGAATATATATAGTACAGAATACATGTACGAGTAGTAGACATAATAAATGTGCACGAATATTTTTTGTTTACATGCCGAGTCAAATGAATGTCATGATAATAGGCTAAATGTAGCAAAATATCCACTGAATTAAGGAATAAACACTTAAATAGATGAATAAATATAAAAAAACTGAATTAACTCATGTTAGCTCACAGGTAATCGCGAAATTACTTACATGTAAAAAAAAATAAATCCTTAGTTTAAATTTTATACACATTTATACATATATTCATGCCAGGCATTTGGTCGATTTTAGGAAATTATACACAAACTGTTCTGACATCCTGTGTAGGTATTTCGTAGTTTTTACGACATATTTGAATCATCACTATACAGGGTGTCCCAAAAAGATTGAAACGATTGATCTTAACTGATTTGAATAACTTATTGTGTTGGTGTTTTTCTTTGATTGTCTTGTATTAGTTATTAACTCATTTTAATATATATATATATATATATATATATATATATATATATATATATATATATATATATACCCACTGAAAGGGGCAAAGTCTCTCAGAACCCTCCCGAAGCTTCGTACCTGGGACACAAAAGAAAAGAAAACTCGACCACGGGGTAAAACATAACTATACCAATTTTTAACTAAGGCAACTACTTATTTTCGATGCTAAGCATCATACATTGCTATGGAAAATAAAACATCAAAAATAAAGTTGCAGCTTAATTTTTAAGAGTGCTAGTTTCCCAGTGTTTGGGGGGTTTGCTTATATACTAGTATGCCTTAAATGTTAGAATTATTTGGTTAACTAGTACATTGAGTCATTATGGCAGCCTTGGCGTTCACGACGAGGCAATAACTTCATGCGGGTATGTATTCATCTATAAAATCAATATCGCACATTCAGATTGAACGAGATTACTATTACCCTCTCGTGGTCAGTAGTTCATTCATGCTTTTGTCCAAGTGCACAGCACGATTCTGCAATAATGAAATTCTAGCATAATGTAGGTAGCTTTCGAGGCGTTAGTAGAGTAGAACGTAGCTATTATTTGAATGTTAATGCGTAGTTTATTACGTTTTAATTACTATTCACGTAAATACCCAGTTTGGGTAATGAACAGAAACTCAGCGTAAGGACTATTAGGGTAATTACTTCTCCGTTTCCGAACTCAGTAGATTTGGTGTGTCACTGTGTCAAATAAAACAGAGTATAATTATTAATTATAAACCGTGACGATCGTTTGATGGATTGTTTCTTGTTTTATAGCATTATGCCATGCACAATTTTTTTAGAATGGACTGGTTTGATATATATTATAATTTGCAAATATAACCGGCGTTGCTCGAGAATTAAAATATATGCAAATTCCAGTATCTTAAATTATATTGTTCTTCAAAATATTATAGAGCCTATATCCAATATTTAATTTAATTCCTCTAAAAACGAACGTAAGAATCTCTATTCTTGCTATAGAAAATTATTTTCACATACATATCTGTAAAAGATATAAAGTTTGGTCAACATATGCAAAAATGAAGAAGCCAAAATTGCTGGCGAAGATATACCCCTACATAATTTTTATCTTGTTTTAACAGTCGGTTAATCACGATAGTTAATATATAATTTTTACAATGTTTTGCCAAAATAAAACAAATAACTTAAGAAATTGAAAATATCAGCATTTTCCGTAATCTTATATCCCAAGGCAGTAATTGATATAACACAATCAAACATATAATGCCGTCCATTTGTAAAATTTATTTTCCTATCAAGGATTTTATTATTTAAGTTAGATAAAGTAAATGAAAATATTCTGCCGTATAAACACATGTGATTTAATTCCGTCGCTACATGATACAATTTTCTTCAAATAAGGTTTCCAAAAATTTCGTCTGTATAATGCTATTTCTCTGAAAGATTTATTTTTGTGTTTTTAATTCATATTACTATAACCCTTGGTATTAGGAAATCGAAAGATACACTACGCGACAGTAAAAATGACACACCAAGAATGAGTGGGCAGAAAAATATGCAAATTGCAGGGTAAACGCAGCTCACCGAGTTATGTGAATGATGCGAAATACGCAGCTGTCCCGCGCAATTGAATGAGATATAACGGAAGGAACCTGCAGCAATAGTCGCGTCGCTCTGTCTGCCAGGGAAATTATTTTGCAATTTTTTGTCTCAGAGGAAACGTGTAATGGCAGAGAATGCCAGGCAGTCGCCAACCGAGGCAGTTACAGCAGACAGACTATTTCACGAGGGGTATGGTGATCGGACTCAGAAGGACAGGTAGGATCATACGTCAAATCTCAGCGGACAGCCACTTACACACGTCCACGGTGCACCGGCTGTAGCGAAGATGGTTGGAACAAGGGAATGTGGTACGTTTGAGGGGTGCCGGTAAGGCTCCTATATATACAGGCTACCGCAACCATCATTTTATCTCCTACCGGTCCAGTCAGTTATCGTCTGCCTGTGCTGTTTCAATGGCGCACGCATATTACACAGCTGATATTGGATACGCAATTTAGCTATAAAATAGGTGTTTCTGCTTTCAAAAAATTGCACAAATCATTCAAGAAAGTAGTCTAGAATGCTTTGATTTTCTTCAGACCCCGAGAAAAGGACGAGAAAGTAATATTATTTTCGCCATGTACTGCTATCGCTTCAACTGGGAGCCAAGATGACCGCTGTTGCGCCAGCCTGTGTATATATAGGAACCTTAGGTGCCGGTACGGCCAGAGCGACGCCAGAACGTGTGGACTGACACATCCGCCGGCCACTTTCCTCGTCCTTTTGCAGAATGGGTAGGCCAACCTTGATGCTCCCATATCGACCAGGACCATTATCCGCCGATTGATTACCAGCGACCTGGACTCATGGCACCCATTAAGAGGACTGCCATTGACCCAACAGCACAGACGCCTCCGTTTGGAAAGGATGTCGGTATAGAGGCACTTGGACAGCAGAATGGCACAGGGTCGTGTTCTCAGGCGAGTCACGCTTCTGTTTTAGAAATGACAGTCGCCGTGTACGAGTCTAGCGCCGAAGTGGTGACAGGTCCAATCCGGCCGCATCTGTGGAACACCACACCGCGCATCAACTCGGCATCATGGTTTGGGGAGCCATCGCCTACGATAGCACGGCACCTTTGGTCCGTATTGAGGGCGCTATGATACGTGGATGACGTGCTGCGGCCAGTGACACTACCCTTCATTCAGGGGGTGCCCAATGCCATTTACCAGCAGGATAATGCCCGACCACACATGGTACGCATCAGCCAACATGCCCTGCGAGGTACCCAGGTGCTTCCCTGGTCACCAGTCTTCCCTGATCTCTCACCAATCGAACATGTTTGGGACGTGATTGGAAGTCGTTTGCATGCGATGCCACCGCTGCGTTTAGAAGACGAACTCTAGCAAATGGTTGACAGAGAATGGGTAGCCATCCCTCAGGACACCATCCGCACACTCATTTACTCTGTACCTAGATGTGTTGCTGCCTGTATCACCGCCCGTGGTTAGCCTACGAACTACTGATCAGCCGGTGGTATAGCTCAGTACAGATGTATCATGTTGCAATAAGCATCACTTATTGTTCGTTGCTGTCTCTCTCTGTTTGCCGATTTTCATAACTTTCTGCAAAAATCCTTCTTGGTGTCTCATTTTCACTGCCACGTAGTGTATAATGGATTAGCCGTGATGAAATAGAATATAGTCAGACCGAATTTGAAAATAAAAAAGGATAATTCACAAAATGTGGAAGACAAACATATAAACAGTCTTTCAATTATATATATATATATATATCAAAATATTTCATTAATTATTTATTAAGGAATCATAGCTTTAGATAGAGTTACATTTATATAGAGTTCTTTATATAGAACAGTTTATAAAAATAAGAGTCTTTTAAATGAGGTTTATAATTTCTGAATGATATAAACTTCAGAATTCGAGGGACCTATTCGTTTCCTCCATCTTTTCTTAACTTAAATTTAAGATATTGAAGAAGGGTTGGAGGTGTGTGCTGGAAAATATTGTTGGAAGGGGTTGGAGGTATGATGACCTCCACGTATATTAGCGATGTGATATTCTCAATATTTATAATTTTAATCATCAACTTCACAATTCATTTAAGTCATTTTAGGGCACATTAAATGAACATTTAAAAAGACCCGCATTTTAAATTGAAACATTTCTAATTGCAAATTACTTGAACAGAAAACTCTGAAAAGGGCACATTTCGTATTTTCGGCCAATACAAATTTTTGACATAAAAATAATCTAGTTGCATTCGCTCGTCATACTTAAAGAAAAGATAATATTTCTAGACCTGGTTTAAAGCATAAAACGTAATATTTGTTTGATAGAAATTTTGAAAAGAGCACATTTCGAAGGAGATGTAACCTCGTAGAACTTCAACTTTCGCTCCTCTGTCTAGAATCGACGTTCATATGCATAGTTCAACATGACATTGTCAACTTTAAAATGTGGCCATTATTGAACTCTAAGAAAAAAACCCACTCACTTTCATTCATAAGTTGTAAAAGAAGTCTGAAATTGTCATTTAAAGTTTTATCTTTTATGAATTTGAATTTAACTCCCGAAACCGTTTTAACTTGATAGCTATCGACGATAAAATGCCAGAGGAAGTGTTCTCTATTTCGAACGTAAAAGGAATATATGACAAAATAACAGGTATCGTACATTACTTTGCTTATCTTGATAAATTACCAATAAACAATCTGGAAATTAAGGATCTAGAAAATGCGAAGTAGTATGCACTAACTGGATTTAGAGATTTCTTCAACAAAATTCTCCAGTGACCTACAACTAGAATTTGTAGACTCCAGAAGGGGATTTTTGATGAGTTATTAATCCAAATTTTTATATTTGAAGTGTTTTTTTTTTTGCATTATCAATAGTTGTGCAAATTTTCATTAACCCTTTTCGTTTTGTGCTTATAAATGCGATTTTGCCATCCTATTTTATAATGAAAATATCTTGAATTTTTCTCTCAATTTCGAAAAGGGATCCTTTCAGAAAAATTCAAGCAATATTTTCATAGTCACAGTATATTTTTCAAATAGTAATTCCATTGGTATCACATACCCCCATCCGTATACACAACCCTAAATACCCTCTGCAAATTATAGTTTTCTACCATCACCACTATGGAAAGTAATTAATTTTACATGAATTAACAAAAAACTTCAATTTTCTGATTCCCTTTTAGAAGTTTCTTATTCATTTATGTTAAAAACCTGATTGAAAATCGAGATAACCGAATCTAGGCCTCTCAATTATTCAGATAATTACATTTAAAATATATTTGGAAATATCTGATGCCATTCAGTTTAAATTCGCAGATATGGGTTTTGCAAAGATTAATTGCACAATATATATGAACGTATGGTAATTTTCTTACTAATTTTGATCACGTGTTGAATTTAATGATGAATAAGTATTGAATTTCGAAATTATATAGTTTCAAAATTTAAATAATCAGATTTTCTCTTTTCATTTTTTCAGGAAATGAAAGTGACCTGGACTTCGTCTCCCGGTAACACTCCAAAACAAGATACTAGCAGTAAGTACATTTTTGTATAATACTTGATCCATATATCTCACATACATATAGAAAGCTGAAAAAATATCCTTATGCACTGATTACTTTGCAATATGAAGCAGTATGTAAAAACTATTATTCAATTGATCAACTATTCTCCCCAATTTTTATACTATTATAAAGAAATTTAAAAAAAAAATTGATGCTATAGTGTATAGTTTACCTTACTTGTTCCTAAACCTAGATTAAATATCGTTAAGTATATACATAATTTTCTATTTGCAATCAGACGGGTTACTAAAACCTCTACGGTAAAGGCACTAGTAGTTGCTAAATAAGAAAAGCTTTCCACATACGCATATTCTCTATTTTTCACTGAATAACCACATCCCATTTCTGGAACTGCGTTGTAACTCTACTTTTATAATTTTATGTGGAAAACATTTGCCAAATATACAATTTATAATTATGTAGATATATATTTAAAAAAAAACAACACGAGATTGCTTCATTAGTCCCCCCCACACACACACACCAACGATGGAAGTCCTATTATGCTAGTATGTGACGTCTTTTTGTTTAGGAAGTTGACCTTTATCACATAGTAAACAGAACAAATGTAAATAAAGCAAGTAATATTGATGGTATTATGGAACTAATTTTTTATTTAAAATAATAATACAATAATTCACTTAATATCTATCATTCAGATGAAATGTTTCAAATAAACTAAGTCTTTGCATTAGGTTTAATATAAGACACCCATGTCATTAGTATCTCTATTAAAAGTACAACACCATGAGGGTTAATTGTGTCTACTCCACTCGCATTTTTTTAAGAAAAATAATAGAAAATTAGGCTCATACTCAAAGTAGATCAGTCCCTATTTATGCCCAGAATGCACTGTGATATTCTAGTATCATAAGCACTACCACACATGGAGTAACCTGTCGGACCACTCTCTGAGAGTTATTGATTCTCTTCTTTGATTATTAATAGTAAAATTATTAAAATGTGACTGCGTGAGCATGAAATTTTGTATACTTGAAAAAGAAATTACTTTTGGAAGTAAATTGTTTTGTCAGTGCATGATTTTATACATAAAACATCTGGTTACATGGTAGTCTACTTCTCACATATATTAATATAATATTTTATATTTGCCTTGTACCAATAGTACAAAAATAGCAAACTTTACCTAGTACAGAAGATTATGAATAATATTTACTTAAAATATATCTTACGTATAAATTCAATTAAAAGTAGCAGGAATGACTAAAGATTGAAATATTTAAAGGTTAACTTTTAAAAGCAGCAATCGATGGGATCTCAATTTGTATACCTCAAAGTTCTTAAATTGGAATTGCATTTCACATGAAACACTATTACTCTTTTCAACGTATTAAAACGCATTAAAGTCAGCCGTTTCTTTAACACCCCGAAAACAGGAAAATGCTCGTTTTCTACGTTTGAAATAAATTTCAACAACTTCAGAAGCAGTATTAAAACAGAATCAATGCAGAGTAATTAGGATTAGTATCTCAAACTAGAATTGCATTAAAGTTCGCAACTTAGAGAAGGTTTTACAAATGCAATAACAATTCTAAGCCCTATCTTTCTGTTTAATTAGAGTTCATGTTCAAAAGCACACAGAGAGCGATGAACTAAAATTTTAATTTCATGCTTTACGCTCTTCTGTAACGCGCCTTGTTCCAGAAGTTATTTTATCAAATAGTAATTTTGCTAGTGCAGTTTATTTTCTCGATGTAGTACATTCAATGTACTGATTCTTGTGTACAATGTCTGCACGACTAAAACGTGTGCAGAGTAACGTAATGTTGTATACATTGCGTTGGTGGCAGCAAACCCACCTAGAATTAGCATAACGGGATAACTAAATTAGAAACTAAAAGAGTTAACAAGAAAGGAACAAATTTTACTTCGTTACATAATTATCTTACACTCTTAAAATTCACAAATTATAGAAGTATCATTCTATTCGAATACATATAAAAGTGGTTTGGGGGTGTAATGCCAGATAATTATTACTTTGGTTGGATCACGTGGTGGGATGAATTAACTAGTTTTTTCCTTTAGAAATTTTTGACGACATCCTCATATAATTCTAATTATACGGTACCTGATAAGGCCTTTCACACCTTTGAAGAAACCTTTCTGGTAGATCGGACGGTCT
Source organism: Amaurobius ferox (assembly GCA_951213105.1). NCBI lineage: Eukaryota > Metazoa > Arthropoda > Arachnida > Araneae > Amaurobiidae > Amaurobius > Amaurobius ferox. The sequence goes on along the minus strand of OX578142.1, from coordinate 103,652,104 downwards.
GGGTCTCAACAATAGCACCTTTGAAGAAGCACACTGAAACTTTTCCACACTTTGCACCTTTTTTTTAACACCAGATATACATGCGAGCTCTCCTCCGAACTCATCCATACATCAGAGGCACTCACACAAAATCTAACTGCTACTGCAGCTTGCTCTTCAAAAATGCAACTGACTTGACCCCTGCTTGACCTTATATTTATACCTTTTTCTTCTGCTGGACGGTCTACGTGCCTTCTCTTTGGTATGAAGACACACCGTCGCCATCTTGGTTACCGACAATGGGCTTAGCGTGGGAATATTCCCCACCCCCTCCGCATTCACCCTGCTTCCACCATTTCTCATTTATATCAATTATTTAACATTTTAGATTTCTGGCATTACAAAGTGAAACAAAGGTAATGTTCAGTATTCAGACGGATAAATAAACTGTATTTCGATCTGTGGATACATTAAAAACTACATAATTTAAAAGCAAAGCTTCGTACAAATAATCTTAGAAAAGTTACCCAGTATATATATATATATATATATATATATATATATATATATATATATATATATATATATATTTGAAATATGTAATAATAAAAATTATGTAAAAAAATAAAAATAAATAATAAAAAAATAAATATATATAATAATAATAAAAAAAATATTAAAAAAACAAAACAAAAAAAAATTCAAGTATTAACATCACCATAGAAGCAAATTCACGGCCACAATACCGATAAGAGAAAAGAACAGCACCGTCACAAATTCGATGATTAATCAGAACTAAATTCATCTTCAGGTCTGAGTATTTAATTATAATTAACCCAAACAAATGCCTGTTTCAGATTAAGCAATAGCACATCACTATAAATATTTAACTCAGACTACAGGCAACAAAAATTGAAAAAATGAAAATAGGATACATTAAGAAAATTTGTATTACCATGCGGCATGAACACTTCTTCTTCCACCACGTGTATCGTGATTAACCTCAACAGCTTAATCTAGAAGTACCGGAATGAACAAGTCGAAATTCTACCAGGGAGGCAGTACGAACGTTCACGGTAATACTCCCAGACCCGTCCAGTGAGTCTAAGCTGGAAACGGGACAAGCAATTCAGAATGTTAACTTCCCAAATATGCAATCCTGAATATGAATATGAATCAAAGACGAAAATTCTTACTAAACAAGTAATTCAGAGGAAAACTGGATAAACGAGAATGCCACTATACCATTATAAGGGCGCTCAAAACGTAGTTTCAATACTGACAAAAGTTACATTTTTTTTTGCGAAAATAAAATTCAAAACATTAATGTTAATGCATCTTATTTTCCGATTTTTGATTTTTCTAATGTTTTTGACTTAGTTTCTTATTTTTCATTTTTATTTATTTATATAATTAATAAATAATTATATATAATTTTTTTAACTGTATATATATATATATATATATATATATATATATATAAAACCAATGTAGTTTTGTCAGTAATTATACATATATGTTTCCCTTCAAGATATTCAAATGACAAATTAATTTTTTCTGCACCAAAACTTTAGAAGCTGGATAGCACCATCGTATGGATACTGAAAAAACAAACTTCTTAATATGTATCACACTAAAATATTTAACCCTAGTACCAAAAATTAAAAAAACGTTCTTAGCACAAGACTATTCCCACGCTAAGCCCATTGTATATATATATATATATATATATATATACTGGGTAACTTTTCTAAGATTATTTGTATGAAGCTTTGCTTTTAAATTATATAATAACCCTAGTACCAAAAATTAAAAAAACGTTCTTAGCACAAGACTATTCCCACGCTAAGCCCATTGTATATATATATATATATATATATATATATATATATATATACTGGGTAACTTTTCTAAGATTATTTGTACGAAGCTTTGCTTTTAAATTATGTAGTTATTATTATTGAACAAAATAGTGCCTGCATCTTTGAAATCTGATTAAAAAAAAGAGTTCAATGAACTTCAAAATCATCTACATGAACATTTAGGTAGTATATTCTCCAAATGTGGCAATAAAAATTCATAATATTATAAATTTATAATATCATGAAAAATATATGACTGTTTTACATATGCAAAGTTACATAGGATACAATATTCTGCTATCGTATCCTCAGCATTTGTTTTATTGTGTGTGCACAGTTTTAAGATACGTGCAATTTAAATGAAAAAATACAGACATATAGTGTTCTTTATTACAATTTTATAGTTAGTTTTAACCTTAAAAATCAAGTTCTATAAAATTCAGAAAATATATAGTAGTCCTTAACATTTAAACAAACTCAATAAAACTTAACGATTACAAAGTAAATAAATAATTTTTAACACGGGAAAATTAAAATAGTTCAGCACACATACTGCCATGAATAATCATGAATAATCATGGTTAAAAGGTAATGCCTGTATCTTGTAATAAGCAAAATTACCGATTTTGTAAATTTTGAATACATAAAATAATTCACGCAATGTTAATAAACTCATGAAACTAAATGTTTCATGAATCGCTGAATTTGTCACTGGAGAGTTGATCTTCGTAACATCAAAGGTTATCGGGGGCAAAAATTTCAACTTGAAACATCTATTTTTCAGGTTCTGCTATAGATATATTTTAAACTATAACTAATATGGCTTTAGCACCAAATTCTGGAGAGTTATTAAGTATTTCCGCTTTCGGAACTTTTTCTATTTTCGATTCAAAATTTCATTTACTTGAAACACCTATTTTTCAAAATTGTCTATAGATACAGCTCAGGCGAAAACTGATATGGTTTTAGCATCTCAATTTCTCAGAATATGCTATAGATATTTTGAATTGAAGAAAAAGAAACTGCCATTTTTGCGAAATGGTTCGCAAAAATCGTCTAAAACTAAAATATTAGACTATGTATACTCAAATGTATCACTTAAATACTTAAATGCTTGTTTTATCTGTAATTTTTGAAATCGAAAGACCAACCTCATAACTCTAGCACTAATCGTTCTCAAGATATTTTAGTTTTCTTTTCTTTTGCATTTTTACCACGTCGTTTTTTAAAATACGTCTAGTCGCCTGGTAAAAACGAAAATTGAAATTAAAATGCGGATTCGTTCTAATTTAAAATAATTATCCATGTTATTTTGTGCAAGTAAACTCAATGCAGTGAACTGTGAATGAAAGAGAGAGAAAATAAATTTGTGCCTGTAGAAAAAGTCATATGCTGCCCACATCAGTTTTTTTTTACTTATTTAAACTACAAAAATAGCGGTACTAACATTACAATAAACTTAAATTTACAAAGCAAACTATAAATACTTATTTTTAAAGTGAAGTCGGGAGAGACTGCGCATCTAATTTTTATTTCTCTAAAATACATGCCCAGGTAGTGTAGGAGCAGCATAAATGATTCATTATATCATAAATCTTTATGAAATTAAAAATTTTAGTAAAAATATCCGTGTTTTTATATATTTAACACAATAAAAGAAAATTGAAACGCCCACTTTTAGTAAACGCTTTGTCTAAGAAAAACATCTCAAGCATGATTGAATGTCGATCTTGCTTAGGTGAGATTGCACTACTTCCCTGCCCGAAGGCATATTTTTTTTTTGCCTTAGAAATCGGATTACACCTTATTTTTACTTTATTCTGCATTATACTCAGCCATACATTATACTAATTATACTATCCTGCATTATACTAAGCATACTGTAAACTTTTAAACATAATTTAATTTCTCGATACATACAAGACTGAATCACTGCAATTTTCCTCATATAAGGAACCAGGAGAAAGACTGAAATTTAACTTAAATATAAACCTGCAGGATATTCACCAGTTCAAAATTTAGGCTGGGCGCAATCTTACAGAAAGAGCAATCTTATTTGCCTTTACACTATATATTAATTAATTAATGGTACGTAAAGAAATCAAATAAAAAATATATAATTAAAAATAAAATTAAACTGCACAAAAATTCGATATAAATAAAAAAATAAAAATTAATTTATAAATATAAAATAAAAAATTAAATTTAAATAAATTAAATTTAATAATATAAAAAAATATAGAATTTAACTCCACAAAAATTCAATTTTTATAAGGTGTTAATAAAACAGATCTTACAATCAGTCTGTTTATTTAAGGGATAGTTTCTTGCGATTCCTAAATCATAAATTTACTTAATATTAGGAAAAGTTATGCAATAGTTAATCCTCATGGCAGGCATGACAAAATACTACTATATGTTTTTTGTATTCTCGTAAAACAAAATTTAATTCTCATATATCTGAGTAATATCAAAAAGGTGTGTACAATCAAATCGTACATTTAGTCATATTCTAGTGCTCCTCCATTTGACTCCACCGAAATTTATTCAATGCAAAATTTTAAACAAAATGGAATATTTGAATTATCTCAATGAAAGATATAAAAACTGCTACAGAAACTATGTGAAATAATTCATTTAAAATATTCCTGAAGCGGCACTAAATCCTTTTGGAACTATTTTTAATGACAATAAATGTGTCATGGAAAATAAATCAATGATGTCCAATGATATTGATTCAACGATTTGTTTTCGTAAGATTTTGATTTGATCACTGAACACCGATTTCTATCTTACAGAAATATTATTAGTTTATTATTTGTTATTTCTAATTACTATGTATTATAGATATTTCTAAGTAATTTCCGCGTGTTCTGTATTTCTAAGTAATCGTGAAATAAAAATGTTCAAATAATTTTAACAACGTTATATTTAAAGCAGCACTAGTGAGATAAAAAATATATTGCTTTACTTAAATTAAGCAAATTGTTTTATAACAAGTTTATGCTACGAAACAAAATCAGAAAATTTACAAAAAAAAGTATAACGCCGCGCTTGTTACTAAAATTAATTTGTATGAAACATGCATATAAGCAAAAATTATTTCACTCACGCATTAATATTATAAATTATAATTTACAGCGTAATTAGAAATATCTTAAACTAAGCAGTTGACATAAATTGATGTTTTCCAAACCTCATTGCATATACAATTCAATATAACACGGATATATTTCTTTGAAATTATCTTTTTATAAATATCGCCATCAAATTCATTAAAAAAATATTATAATGACGTAAATTAGATCTAGTTTTGCATTATCTTAAATAATATTAAACAGTTTTGGCATGGTGTCAAAATAATTTATCAAATGTTTTTCGCTAATATTAGGCTTATGAAAACTAATTTTCCCAAAAGATAATTTTTATGAAAGTAAAACAGATCAATAACCCAATCTGTTAAAATCTTGATTCAAGTTAATCCACCTAAAGACAGATTTTTAAAGAAATAAAAAGTTTGATTTTGATTAAGTGTAATGTAAACATATGAAAAAAGAAATTCCCATATTTTTGCGATAAAATCTGATTAAAATTCATATCCCAAAATCAAATAAAGTGGACCTACTGATTAGATCCTGTTTGTTTATTGATAACTTTTTGCCAAGGTGAGGTGGAATTTTTTGTAAATAAAGAGTCTTTATTTTCTATCTTTCTTAAAAACTGAACAAAAGATTAGCAGAATAATTTTATTTCATTCTTTTCAAATGATAATATTTTGAAACGATTCTAGTTTTGAATCCTGTATTTAATCCGTTTTAAAGTGTCGAAATGAATTTATATTTATTATCAATACAGTATCAAAATGTGGATATTTGCGGTTAGAAATTAGGCCAGGCATCAGTCTTGTCAGTAAAAAAACAATGTTTTCTTAAAATTCAAATAAAAATGTACTAAATTCTACTGAAAAATTATCCTACTGATAAGTTCTCTGGTAAAATATAGCTAATTTATTTATTTTTTTATCCTATCACATAAAAATTGCTACTATATTTTCTAATTATTGCATATTGGTTGTATCTTGGTTATTTGCTTCCAAAGCCTTTTTCTTTTCTACTTAATTCACATATTTGTTTAGAATAGGTTATTTTTTAACTGGTTTGATAGAATCTTTTAAAACTGGTTTGTTGCCTTCTTAATTTAGTAGGGATTTTATGCTCTTAGTTTTTCTCACTAAGCAAGTGGTTTTGAATCCCTTGTTGGATGTTCATTTTCCTCTTTGGTATTTTACCGTTCTTCCATTGCGTCCTACCTCTTGTTCTTTCTTTCTTGGTTTTTTACCTCAATTTTCTTCACCATTGGCATCCCCCTTTCCTTGCTTCAGTCACGTTTTCTGTTCTTACATCCGTCCTCTCTCAGGAACTCTCAGAAGTCAAAATTGCGGTATTTGTGTATCCTGACGAATACGACTATTCCTTGCCTTCGAAACCAGTCGATACTACTTTTTGTGTTGAATGCTACAATTAACAAAATTATTTTTATTTTTATTATTTTAGCAGTAGTTTGAGCTGTATGTAGAGATATTTTCATTATGATCATCATGTATTTCTTTACAGAAGCAGTTAATAAATAATTGAAAGTGCCTCATTTGAACCTTTTTAATTCAACAGCTAGGCAATATTTAGCACAAAAATCCTTCTAAACGATGGAATTCAAGATTCTTTATTACCCTGCAATATTTATACAATTAAAATTACTTTCTTTGGTTTACTTTGTGCTTTGTTATTTTATTGTGTCTCTTAAAACTTTGTTCGAAGTATAAAATTCCAAAGTAAAGTACTGTTTTCAGTGCCTATCTTGTCTTCAGTTCTTTGTGTCTCTTGTAGCAACTAGAATACTGCCTGCACCTTTCTTCACATTTTCTTCAGAGATGAAGTCATAAAAGTTTTTCTCCTGGCAGCGAAAATTAAGTTAACTTATTTTGTTCTCGCACTCATCAATAATTCCTGGCTGGCATCCCAGCGAATCCGAATGAAAACTTACCTTTTCTAACCTTTTATGGACAAAACATTCCAGGGAAAATCTCTTTAGAAAGCTTCTGGATAATATCAAAACAACTTGTGAATTATTTCTGTATTTTTAAATCCTATGTACCTCATTATCTGCAAATCGATAACAGTTTATATTTTATTTTAACTTCAAAATTTCTGAAGAATAAAATGAAGAATTTCTTCCGGAGAAATATATCCTACAGAGATTTAGAAGATGCCCTATATCTTTACACATATGCAGTTTATATTGTTAATGGGAAAAACTCTAAAAAGAACCCAACAAATCGGGGCTCAAATTTAACCTAACCATCATTCCGTATGTTGTTAAGTCATAACAGATATTTTTATTACTTTCTTATACTATGTACTGTAGTATAGAAAAAGTATTGTTTTCAGGAAGTTTTTCGAATTCGAGATTTTGATGCTTATATATGTTTTAAGACCGCTCGAATACGTTTTGACTATTTTTGGAGAAATGCCCGTATGTCAGTCTGTTTGTGGTTGATTTGCAATGCACACGATAGCGGCCACAAATATTAATAGATTTTCGAGAAACTTTATATCGGGATTTGTTATACAAAATCTAGAATTAGATAGAATTTTTTTTTTAAATTCGAGCGGAAACTTTGAAATTTATTTGAAATTTTACATTTTTTAATATGGCAGCATAAGACAAAATTTGACATAATCATGAATAAAAGGGTTTATTTATGGCTCACTCATCGCGAAGCTTCATAGTTTCAATCATTGTTGTAAAAAATAGTCGCGATACAAATTTTTTTTTCGCGACGTCATTAGTCCCCTCTTGGGAGACAAGTTACCCCACTCCCGGTAGAGTACATTGTCAAGTATGGTATCAATCCAAAAGAATTTTCAATCCTTTTAAAGTGAAGGGTAACATGCCTTAGTTTCAAACATTTGGTCCGAGGATGCCGATTTTTAAAATTTTTTCTTATAAAATTTGAAAAGAAAAATTAATTCCAGTATGATAATATCGAGTTGAATCACACTCCAGTAAATTACGATAAAAAAATGTGTTTCAATTACGATAAAAAATGTGTTTCAATTTCGATAAAAAATGTGGTTCAATTACGATAAAAAATGTGTTTCAATTTCGATAAAAAATGTGGTTCAATTACGATAAAAAAAATGTGTTTCAATTACGATAAAAAATGTGGTTCAATTACGATAAAAAAAATGTGTAAATATGAAGTGGTGCTTTTATAAGGTAAATATGGAGTAACCAACGTTATTCTGATTTAAAATTATGTATATTCTAACGTTATTTTTATGTTAAAAAAGTAGAAAAATTTCAGTGTACAATAAACTAACTAATTCACCGTGTATTTCTCTAATTTTATTCCTCATCATTTTCATCTGAACTATATGTTAAACTTAGTAATGGCTTGTAACTTATAATTGTAAAATAAATATTACATATAAAAGAACAGACACCCATTTGCTTTAAATGTTTTGCCTATATCTGCAATTTTCTTGAAAATTATATCCAAAAAGTTTTCTGTAGGTAGATTCACGTTTTACATAAATGGCGTCAGTTTTATAAACATTTGACAATTTTCAAACAAAAGCAACAATTCCTGAAAAAATAGTCTACAAGACGGACTGTATGTCTTACTTTATTATATAAAACGAATAATAAAGAAAAAGTAACTAACACTTATATAAAAATAAAGTTAAATTTTTAATAAATTTTATTTTTTTACCAATATACACTCAAGTGCCAGAAGTCATGGAATACCTCTCTAACATCGTATTGGGCCTCGTTTAGCTCGGTGAACTGCACTAACTCCACTTGATATGGACTCAACTAGTCGGAGGAAGTCTCCGGGAGAAATGTTCAGTCATTATGTCTCGATAGCAAACCATAATCGCGTGGTTGTGGTAGGTGCTGGAATTTGGGCACGAATGGCAAATATGATCCAAGGGGTTCATGTCTGGCAATCTAGGTGGCCAAATCATGAGCTAGAATTATTCAGAATGCTCCTCAAACCAATGGCGAGAGCAATATGGGCTCGGTGACATGGAGTATTATCATCCTGGAACATCCCATTGTTACTGGGGTACGTGAAGTCCATAAATGGCTGTAAATGATCACCAAACAGCTGACCAGCGATTTTCTGTCAATAACTGGTTCAATTTGACCAGAGAACCCAATCCATACCAAGTAAACACTCCCCGTATCATTATGGAACACCACAAGCTTGCACATTGCCTTGTTGATAAGTTGGATCCATAGCCTCATGGGGTTTGCACCACACCCTAATGCAGCCATCAGCTCGTACCAACTGGAAACGTCACTAATCTGACCACGCTATCTACCCCAACCATCTAAAGTCCATTCCATGTGTTCGCGAGCCCAGGCAATGCGCTGAAGCCGATGATGTGCTGTGAGTAAAGGCACTCGAGTCGGTCTTCTGCTGCGATATCCCATCAACGCCAATTTTCAGAATTCTGCAATTCGCCAATTCTGCACAGACCTCTCAGATTCGCGTTAAGTACGTCCCTCATTGAATGTGGTAGTCTGTTGACGCACTGTCGTTCGTCTGTCAGCACGGACGCTTTTGCTCAGACATCGCTGGTCTCGATTATTCAGCAGACGTGTTCGCCCACTACGCTGTCCCTTGTAGGAAGTAATGCCTTCCATGAGGTACTCTTGGTACACCCTTGACACTGTCGAGCGGAAAATCTTTAACGTTTCAACAATTTCCGAAATGCTATACCCCATGAGTCGAACTCCAACTATCATTCCACGTTCAAATTCGGTTAATTCTCATCTGGTAGCCATTATGCTGTTATTTAACGTTTCACAAGACATTCAAGAGTCCAACAGACAACACCGACAACCATCTGACATACACTTTTAACGCCGTGCGAGCGCCACTTATAAATTTGCATACTGCTATCCCATGAATTTTGACACTTGAGTGTATGTTGCTTAGCTTTGAAAGTAGCAATCGTCTATAATACTATAATTATGATAATAATTAATCTTTTAGGTTATTTGAGGGGTTTGGGAGGATATGGACATATTTTCCGAGTCCCCCTCTATTCTCTCTGCCTTCAGGGGAATTTAAATTCCATCTCAGTTGGGATCTGTTCCGTGGTTAAAATTTTAATAACTATAAGTGAGCAAAGATTCAGTCTTCTAGGCAGCCGAGGGATGTTTCAAGAATATGAAAATATGTTTGAAAAGATCTCCATTTTCCTACCCGTAGGAAAAGTGAAAATCCGGCTCCGTTCGGTTCTGTCCCGTAATTGATACTATAATTGTGCAAAATATTAGGTTTATAGGTCATCAGGAGACTTCTAAATAATATTTTTCGGACCGATTAAAAAAGAGCCAGTTATTTTTCTAGCAATTAATACTTAAATGAGCATCATGGAAACAAATAAAACAACTTAAAACACAAAGGTTTAAACCATTTGGATGTATCTCTCCTGTCTTGTCATTTATTTCACGCAATCTACGTCCAGATTACTCAAACTGAAGATCACTCTTAAAACTCGTGTTTCAAATAAATCGAATTCAGTGACCAATGGTCTGCAGACAATGCTTTACTCTAAGATACTTTAGAACATAAGATATTTCTGATCGATGATTTAAGAGGTTATAGTTTATATATGAATGTGAGAAGGATGAAGACTGATTATAAACAATGCTTGCTACTATTATCCTGATACGCACTTCACTGCATAACTTATGGAATATGGACGAGATTAAGCTAGATACATGACGCAGTTCCCGTAATTTGAGGATAAAATTGCATGGTATTCATTTATAAAGTGAAATAAGTAAGTTGATATTAAATAAATCTCACAGGATATATAGAATAATGAGTAATATGTAATATGCGGTTTCATATTTGGAAATTCATTTGAATATGAATCGAGAATATATTCGTGAATATCATAATAGAGTAATTTGTCAACTTGCTGTGTTGTCAATTCACGTGAGTTGAAGTTTGCAATTTTCTGAAAAGGCGTATTGTGATTGGAAAATATCAGATTTTGAACGGTCACTGATTTTCTTTTAGATCAGCATTGCTATGTAGATCAAGTATTCTGATGTTTGATTATTGCTCGCTAAAAATAATAATATAGTGGCTTTCAAATATCTTTGATGACTTTGATATACTAAACGATATCGTACAGAACTCAAACGCGTGATAAAATTTAGAAAGCTTATACAACTTCATATAAAAAAAGCATAGAACGAAAAAATGACCTTGATACCAGTGGTTCAATGGTTGTAACCCATTGAAGATTTTACATCTTATTTACTTGCCTTCCATTGTTTTTTATTCTAAATTCTAATTAAGTTTATATATATATATATATATATATGCGTATATATATATATATATATATATATATATATATATATATATATATATATATATACGTATATATATATATATATATATATATATATATATATATACGTATATATATATATATATATATATATATATACATATATACGTATATATATATATATATATATATATATATATATACGTGTATATATATATATATATATATATATATATATATATATATATATATACATATATACGTATATATATATATATATATATATATATATATATATACATATATACGTATATATATATATATATATATATATACATATATACGTATATATATATATATATATATATATATATATATATACGTATATATATATGCGTATATATATATATATATATATATATATATATATATATATATAAATTGAAAGATTTTAATCGAAAATTATGCATATACTACTGTATGTATAAAAAAAAACCATCTTTAGCATATCTGTTACAAATGAGTAACTATAGACCAAGACTATGGATAAAGATAGAAGGTAACATATCACTACAATGGAAAGGGGGATGAGAAGAACATTAGGATACAAAAATCACAATTAAAAGTATATAAATATAAATAAAAATGAAAAAGGAAACATGGGAAAAATGAGAAAAGGCAATAATAATTAGCTCAAGGTAAAAGATTAAGACATAGAGAACAATCAATTGAAACTACACAAAAAATGGCGGTTAGTTCGAAATTGCATTCTCATCAGGACAGCCATACAATTACTATGTATAAAAACAAGGTATAAAATATATGATTAGTTATTTCCTAATCATATTCTAACGCACTTCGTAATTTTACATTAAGTGAATTATTTTAAAAGTGAATATTATTAGTGAATTATTTTAAACATATTTTATTTCATAAAAAATGTTGTATTTATCACTTTCATAAAATAGTTGAATGCAGTTAAAAAAGATCCTTTCAAGTATTATTTATATTTAGAAGAATATACCTCTACTTATCAAAGCAGTAAAATGCAAAAAAAAAAAAAAAAAGATTAGAGAAAATCAGTTTCCAATGATTTCATTTTCACCCCAAGGAAACCGCAAAATATCAATTCTTAATTGCGCCAACTGATTATACACTCCTACTTTAAGGACAAAACTGTGACTGAAAACATTAAAATAAGAAATGAGCGAAATAACGAATTATGTATTTTAAGCATATTCATCCCATACTTTCGGTAAAATAAATATATTTTATCCAGAGAGATAAAAAGACGTTGAAATTAACATATTTGTCAGGATCCGGGCTTCTGGACTCTGACCAATTTCATTTACATTTCTTTTTCTTTCTCCGTAAGTACACTAGTGATGTGTGTGTTTGTGTTGAGCTAGAATAATCCTTTCTCAACGGCCCCTGCGCGGCAAGTTTGCTCGTCGTGGAAATACCCCCAGACTAATGGATTGTCATGTGCTGAGGGATCTAATGCTTTTGCGTTTGTCTTGTGGCCTCGTAAGGCCGCTTCGAGCTGCTTAGTTGCGATTCTTAGTAGGAAATACACTGAGGAGTATAGAAATGTATTTTTTTATAGTAGAATATGCAATTTTTATTATATAAATTTATGTTTTGTGGATAGGATCTAAAAGTTGTTACCTGTGTGACGGATTTACGCAGTGATTTTTTAGCTGAAAACTGTGATTAAATGTTAGAAATGAACAAGATTTTAAATATATGATAAAAATGGATTCGCCATAAATATCCTTCGTTTAAGTCATCGGATGACCATCATTTAATTTGCATTCATTTTGTATCGAGTGGATGTATTTGACTGGCTGTAATCACTTTACACTGTCTATAATTAACAATTGCAATTAAAATGCACTTATTAATGCAATTAACAATCATTTTTAATAGCTAATTGCGACCGGTTAAATGATGTAATTGCAAAAATTAATTGTGCAAAACAATCAAAATTACGTTACTGTTACTTGTAATTATAGTCAATCAATTATGATTGTTGAACGTTGTGGCATTTGAAGATTTTTTTTTATTTTAATGTTTTCTACTATTTTAATGTTCCAGGAAATAAAAATGTGATCCATGCATAAATTGCATACATTCTGAAAATTTTAAATTTAAAAGTTGTATTAATTTATATTAATATTCGCATTCTGTTTGTTAAGTTATATTATTTTATAATGTTCTTTGTGTTCAATTCTGCAAAATGTTACCCCTCATGTACTCTCATAAAATTTTACCCCTGATGTGATACTCTCAGAAAGGAAATTTATTTCGCTTCAATTTTAACTATATATATATATATATATATATATATATATACTGCTGGACAATTGCTAAGGACGGATCACAAATTGCAATGTAGCACAACATTAAGCGGGGGTGGAAGCCCAGCAGGATAAAATATTGTTGCCACATTGTTCGGACAGTAGAATAAAGATCATTCATTGTCTTGGAAAATACAGAAGGTTTAGAAACATCTGAAGGGAAAAAAGTGTTCATTTGATGCTGTGTACGGAGAAATGGAAAAATGCATATGAACGACAGCAGCCACTTTGAGAAAGATGTCAGTATGGAATATGTCAATCGTCGAGTGCGATGCAACATTCCACATGTCATGTCATGCTGTGCACAACATTATTCAGCAGCTGTTGAGGCAAGTTATCCCACTCCTCTGTCAGTGCACGGATGAGAGTGTTCTTGTTTGTTGGAGGATATTTTCGACCAACAAGTCGCCTCCCCAAAGCATCCCAAACATTTTCAATGGGGGAAGTGCTGGTCATATAAGGCATTGAATACCCTCGCTGACTAGACAATCCTGAACAGCAAGTGTTCGGTAACATGGTGCGTTGTTGTCCCTGAAAACAAATTTATCACCGACAGCACCATGGAAAAGGCGAACATGAGGCAGTGGAACTTCATCAATGTATCGTTGGCCGGCCGTAGCCCAGTTGCAACCACATGTAAGGGCGTGCGGCCATTGATCATGATGCCGGCCCATACCATGATACTGCATGTCGGATATCGGTCCCTTTCCTGGATATTCTCTGGACGATGAGCAGTACCACTGTCACGCCAGAACAGTTGGCGTCTTCAATCCGATGACAGACTGAACCTACTCTTATCTAAGAATAGTACGCAAGTCCAGTCCTGTTAGGCCCAATTGCGATGCTCACGACACCATTGCAAAAAGATAGTACTGTGCAGTCTGGACAATGGCACGCACAAAACAGGTCTGAAGACCCCAGACCGTGCGACTCGCATAGTGGGTTTAGAGTAGTTGGCTGCACGGCCGGGAAAACACACAACAGGTCTGCGGGCGTATAGTCCTCCTTCTCCCAAACGTCTGGCTACAGTTTTTCCTGAGATCCGCTGCCCTGTGGTAGCAAGAAACTGATATGCCACCTGCTGAGCTGTGGTGTACTCCCTTGCAACATCTGTTATTTTTCGCCTTTCTTCGATCTTTCCAATAATACGGCCACGAGTAAAACCATGTAAGTGATATCGGGAAAAAATACCAAAAATTTTAAGTTCGTCAATTAAATCTTTCCCGTGAAACTTTCACTTGGAACAACAACTGTCCACACGTGTCAAATCCTTTAAATTTCTTATCAGCGTTATCATGTTGTTGTTGAGACCCAGACCGTCCGACCTACCAGAAAGGTGTAAGGTAACTGTTTGGATGGCCGGGAAGTGCCACCCAATTTAGACCGGAACCCAGTGGGGGAGGCATCCACAGGGACCGTGCCCTCCATCCCCTACCACCAACCTCTCGGAAGGACTTACGGACCCACATGTTTAACGTGATCGTACTCCGCATGAACACGGCGGCAGTTGTGGCAGCGTGCAAATCCAGCGCGCAAACCACCGGGCAACCGCGCCCGAAATGCGCCAACAGCACGCGGTGTTCTCAGCGTTATCATGTGACGAACAGGCGTGGAAATAAAAAATTCGCCTACGGACACCTCTTCTTACTGCACTTATTCTAATTTTCCACATTTTGCTTCCTTTGATTTTATGGTTGCTATGGGTGATAGTGTCATCCGTCCTTAGCAATTGTCCAGCAATGTAAATATATATACCTTCTATAAATGACGCCTGAATTTCTACAAAAGACTGGTGGATCTAACAAAATAATACATCAAAAAATTAATTTTACAGTTATTAGACTAGTTTATAGTAAATAATATGAAAATTGAAATACTTCATTAGGTAAATACTTAAAGATATCAATAAAACTTATATACGTAGATACTTCTAAATGTCTATATCATATTGCTACAAAAGAAGTATTTAAATATTCAGATTTATAATAAATTTACATGATCACTAATTTAAACCCGCAAAATTATGAAAATAGTATGATTAGATACAAATACATCTAAATGATATTGACCTGCTACTAAAGAATGTATATTTTTCCACCCACAGATACTTTTTACGTATAGATATAAATGATATAAAAATTTATTCGTAAAGCTCTCGGGAATTCTGAACTTTTTACTAGAATCTGTATAATTTTCATTTCAAAATGTAAACGTGTTCAGAATTTCATCATATTTTTGTTCTTTTCCAAAGAGAGAAAGCGAAATCAATCGTCGCAGACAGGCACTTAATTTTCCTTACAATACGTATCAACTCGGATGCAATACATGAAATTGGAAAATTTTATACATATCATATTTTTCATTTCTTTTCAAAACAATTCAAATGAAATATAATGCTTAGATATAATTCTAGAATTTCCATCTATTTTTATGATATTTTTTTCCTCCATCGTCTGCTTCTGTAAAATATTGTACATAAAATAGTGAAGTAGTTTCATTACAAAAATGTGATTCCAAATTGCCATTTCATATGAAAAAGTAAAAGAACTATAATTTTTATTGCTCAATTTGAAGCTGAAAAGAGTGAAGTTTCGTTATTATGTTAGATCTAAAGTTCATAATATTTGAAATAGAAAGCTCTGTTGAGCAGTTAAAACAGCAAATTTTATAATCGTTCAAATATGCTTATAAGTAGTAGTTTTATATATATATGTGTATATAAATATAATATATATATATATATATATATATATAAGAAATCGCCTCAAAGTAACACCTTATAACGAGTTAACTTAAGACAGAGCAACCATATGTTAATATGTTGTATCATTTTATAAAAGTTATTCATTCCACTGCTGCTTGTCATCACGGGGAAGACGATTTGATGACCTCCGAGTTCAAGGCTTCTAAATGCAACGCTCTGTTATAGACTAGAAATGTAATTCTAATCACTTAATATTTAGCGAACAGTAGGAGGAGCTAAAGTAATGACCCCCATCGTTCCTGGTTTCGAAACAAATACTTAAACCAAATTTTTTGTTACTCTTTGTGGGTCATTCCATCGCCTGCACATGCTAACAAACGACAATTACTTTGAAACCATAATTCAGAGATTGTGATGGGCAATTAGTTGATACCTTTTACTTCTACATGTAAGGTAAATATGATAATTCTTAACAGGACCAGAGTGGTGTAACAGGTAGCACGTTTAGGGCCAATTTATGAGAACGAAATCGATCTTCAATTCTTAATGTTTGTTTATTTATCTTTCAAATTAAGTCAAATATTTCATAATTAGCTTCTGAACTTAAAATATCGAGTAGTAGTTTCGCAAAGAGAAATATAAAAGTTAATTTATAGAAATTCTTTATATGTCATAACGTGGTAATTAAGACCTTTTAGTGCAATCTATAAATCACCCGTTTTCTATCTCCAGAACTGAAAGTTCGATTTTCATCGTAAAAATACCCTACATGTATGAACATTAATTTGAATCAGAGCAAAATATATTTCTCAAAAAATAACACTACGTAACACTCTCGAATAAACACCAGCTGCATTGAACATGTACTTTTCAAGAATAGCATCGACTGCCATTACCCACACTCAAGTCGCGATCCAACTTTATGCAAATTTTGACTTCTTCCTTCTCACAAGAAGAGCACCGTCATGAACAATATATATCTAGAATACAATGTGTTCACACTTAACAATTTTACTTAATGTAGAATTAGGGCAATAACATCTTATTTTATCAAGCATTGGGGGGGGGGGGTAGAGAGTCTATAATCAGGTTAAAAACAGAGTTCCAATGTATAATTATATTCCAATGTCAAATTTATAATCTATAAAAATATTAGTTATTAAATAAATCAAAGTTATTACATAAATTCATTAAATAAAAAAATTCAAGATAAATTAGCTTTCTTTGTTGTTACTTTTCAAATCCAGGCTTCCTAGGAATGTTCTTAATCACTTCAATATCTTCGGATTGAAATCGTCCCTCAGCGTACACTGAGACAAACTCTATACGACTGTGACCCTACTCGACGGAATAAAAGTGGTTGCAAACCCCTGGGAGGAGAATTGAAGAAGTCAGCAATACAAATTCGGCGACAAAGTGGGATAGAAAAGAAATGCCAATTACAAAGGTTTAGAGCATTATCTAACTAGAAGGTATCGACACTGAATTGGTTACAGAAAGATTTCATTTGATAAAATATGGTTATGGAAGAATTTCTGTCATATTATAGTATGACACAATAGACATCACTTACACAAAAAGAAACTTATTCTAGAACCAACAAAATATTCCTTTCATATCACGACTATTAACACTTTACAACATAGTTGAAAAGTGTTTATGACTTTGTTCATTCTGTCACCATGATAACTGCCGTAAAAATGACATTATCAAAATGAAATTTTAATATGATGTTCATACGGTCAGTGGGACTTATAGGAATATAGATGAATAATATCACCCAATTTATTTTGGACTGAACCCGGGTTGAAAAAATGAAATACATTAAACTCTGTTGGACCTAATTTTTTAATCGTATTTTAAGCGAATTTAAAATTCACAAATTGCTTCGAAAGTTTTAGGAAATATTCAAATTATCCCATAAAAAGTATGAAAAGAATTTGAACAAAATATATTCAGTAGTTTTTAAAATTAAAATTAAAATAATAATTACACCCATATTATATGAAGAGATCACGTGACCCACTTCAAAATAAAGTATGGCATCCACCTTGTGTCAAAATCGTGATTTTTAAAGTTCTTTTTAATTTATATTTAGCGTTGTATGCTTCCTAAAACCGCTTTTCTGTGCATCTACATTCTGAAACAACGCAATTGCAATATATTTGAGTTTAAAGAATCATCAAACGTTGATTATTTCTACAACGAATGTAAACCCATGAGGATGTAGGATGAGTTGTATAAGAATTGCTGAATTTCTTTAACACAAAATTATTTAGCTTTGGAGTCTGCAATATAGCGGTTATGAATGAAACATTCATTGATTTTACATAAAGAACAGAAGATTTTATAGCAGACTTTTTCGATGAAGTTTTAACCATAGTGTTAAATTACTTTTACCTCTATGGTTTTTTTAAGTTTTCAAACAAAATAAATTATTGTAGTATTTTGATGAATGAAAGAAATGAAATAAAAGTGTATGAATGAAATATTTGCAGCTTTTACATAGAGAGCCAGGCGATTCATATTTCAATGGCGTCATTTGAATGAAGCTCGTTTTTTTCGATGGAGTTTAAAGTTTCAAATGTAATAAACTATTGTAGTATTATGATAATTTTAAAAATATTACCGAGGCATGTATGGCTTTTTAGAGATGTTTAAACCAGGCAATTTTTATTTCAATGCCTTCATTTGAATTAAGTTCATTTCTGTCGATGAAGTTTTAAGTTTTTAAATATAATAAATTAAATGCAGTATTGTGATAATTTTAAAAATATAGCCGCTGAATGTATCGCATTTTAGAGATGTTTAAATAAAATTGCATTGCAGTTGGAAAGTGTTTCATAGTCAATGCTTTATGCACGATTGATCTTTCTCATTATTTGTATACGTCCTTGAGGAAGTGATCCCGATACCATAGTTATTGTACCGTGGCAGCACATTTAATAACCGATAATTGTGATATGTATTTATTTCCTTCCAAATAAGCGTTTCGCATGTTGATTCCTACTAATTGGACAATGCTGTACAACTTCGCAATTATTAATTTTCTTCTATCGATTCCTTTTTTTTTTTTTTTTTTTTTTTTTTGATAAATTCGTGCTCCTAATTTTTTCATTTCTCCAGTAAGGACTCTAAAATCACTTAAACACGTTTCTAGAAACTACTCTTTCACTTTTTAAGAATGGAGTGTTATAAGAACTAGAAGTGGCGAATTTAAGTTTGAAAACAAAGGAAGGAATGACTTGTTAAAAGATAAACCTTGAAAATTTTTGTGGGAACTTGAAAACTAATAAAGTTTGTGCATTGCGTTATAATTTTTATATAGGATTATCTTTGTCTGTGAGTGTTCATTTACAGTCATGTTCTGAATCACGTGTCTTAGATGTATTCGTGAAGCTAAATATTAAACATTTACGCACATTGGTTCAATATTCCCGGTCGTCCAAATAGTTGCTCAAGTCTTCGGATGAGTCGGACGGTCTGGGACTTCAACACATTGGTTCAAAATATTGCACATAAAACTTGCATTGAGAAATGTTTCTGCAAACACACACACACACACACATATATATAGTCAAATTTTCAGAAGAGAAGGTGGATATTATCGAAATTCTATTGAATTGTAATGAATATTTAAAAAATATCTCTTATACACAAAATAAAAAATAATAATGCAGCAGCACCTTCACTTATGTTTTTGCAATATAAATAACAACATATTTATCATCAAATCCTATTCATTTCACAAGGCTATTGTTTGTAGATGGTTTGCACCCCTTTAACCTTTCCTTGCAGAGTTACTAAACAAATTTCCTTATTTATTTCCGGGAAAATTCCAGTATTTTTGAAACTCCAGAATTTTACACCTGAACGTCCCTATCTCTACAAACAATGTAGCTATTTCTGTATTTTTTTGCTCTCATTTGCTTATTATGTAGCTAATCGATTTATACTCCACTTTATTTCGGGAGAAAGGAGGAAAAGAATGTGCAGCTTCTACAAATTGCGTTCGTCCCTGTGACAGATTCCAGATTGCTTGTACACGTTCAATATTGTCGAATTAACCTCTGAAAGACTTCAGAAAGCGACAGAGAATTTTTTTTTGAGTGCTCAGAGCTCAAAGAGCCTTCTTCTATGCTCTCATAAAAGGGCACATAATTCAAAATATGAGATATAACATGCGCCGACAAAATTACTGATATCTGGGTACAAAGCGCTACTGTCAAAATGAGAAAGCATTTACTGCGGTTTTTAATGAAGTATTTAGATGCTAATATACTCTAGCGAATCAGTTATTGAATGTTAACAAAGTAGATTTAAATGGGGGTTTTGTAATTGAAATAAAATAAAATGGACATTTCAAACTGGGTTACGGAGTATTCAGGTTATGCTGGTTATTTGGCAAGTATGAGAAACAATAAGGCAAATGTGTGATAATTATTTATTTAGAAGATACGTTTCTGAAGATAATTATTTTTCATAACGGCACCAGTATAAAGTGGGTTTTCAGTAAGTTTTATAATTTAAAATAATGCATTTTCACAAATTTCTGTGCCATTCATATGCCCTCACCGCTTCATAATATCTTAAATAAATACACATAGCGTACAATATTTCTAAAAATGCAAATCTGTTAATTACGCTGTTAATTACGCTGTTACACTTATTTTTTTAAAAAATTAACATATCTGACGGGCAAGAACTTATTCCCAAACTAAACGTCTCTAAGACAGCAAGACAAATATAGATCATTTATGTATGTTGAAAGAAGGATAATCTCGTGAATTAAAATCATCTAAGAATCTATATTTTTTCATTCACTGGAAATCTTCTTAAAAATACTCTATTGGAACCTCTATTAATGGCCAATGTAAAATAAATAACATTTGAAATAAATAAAATATTCTATCAACAAATATCGCATGTATAGGTACACCTTTCAAATAGACTAACTTCAATCTGGAACGCATATGTTCATTATATATACAGGGTGGCCCAAAAAGATTGAAACGCGCTTTAATTCCTTACCTGTTGGAGATAAGTGGGCAATGTAAATTGCAAAAATGTTGAAAGTAAGGTAGGAAATAAGACTACGTTAATGAAATAGTCCTCCCATTAATTTTCAAAAAGTTACACTTTTTAAATTTTCATACGACCCCCTTAGACAAGTTTGGTCAATCAGAATTTTTTTAATTTTAATGCAACAAGATCAGTAAAAAACGGCATCTGTATCATATATATATATATATACATATCTGTATATCTGTATATATCTGTATCATATATATATATATATATATATATATATATATATATATATATAAATTGAAAGATTTTAATCGAAAACTATGCATAAACTACTGCATGTACAAAAAAACCCATCTCTAGCATATCTGTTACAAATGAGTAACTATAGACCAAGACTAAGGATAAAGATAGGAGGTAACATATCACTACAATGGAAAGGGGGATGAGAAGAATATTAGGATACAAAAATCACAATTAAAAAGTATATAAATATAAATAAAAATGAAAAAGAAAACACGGCAAAAATGAGAAAAGGCAATAATAATGAGCTCAAGATAAAAGATTAAGACATAGAGAACAATTAATTGAAACTACACAAAAAATGGCGGTTAGTTCGAAATTGCATTCTCATCAGGACAACCATACAATTCGAATTAAAACCGAAAGAATAGCCAGTTTCTGACAATGGCATAGTATTTAACTATAGACACCATTGGAACTGTCTACTGGCTGGTGGAAGGAGAAAAATAAATCAATTGAATTACAAATCAGAAAAATAATACCTCCTCGAACAGAAATATGAACTCACAAGCATTTCTACCACGTGAGAGTTGAACAAGTGACTGAGCATTTCACCTCACTTCGTCAATGCGAGTGGGCACCGGAATGAATACATTTGAACGATACATAATATGTATGGAGACTTTCAAAAATAGTATATATATATATATAATGTGTGTGTGTGTGTTGTAGACCACATATATATTATACATGTGTTGTAGACCACATGTCTTAAACGTAATTGTGAACCTAAATATTAAAAATCACACATATTAGTTCAAAAATATTATACATAGCGCCAGCATAAAATGATAAATTATTTTACAAATGTAAATCTCGAGTTGAGCCTGATGCGATATACCCTCAGTTGCAGTACGGGAATTTAGATTATAACTATGTGTGTTTATTGTGTATCAAAAAACCTTTAAGATAGAAATCTGCTTATCAGAATTACACAGTTAAAAATATTTGTTGAAAATATCTGGTACACAAAGGAGATCAAAATAAGCAATTTTTGAGGTTTGTACAGATACAAATTTATATACAGATAACAGATAATATTGAACACTGCCCTCCAAAATTTTAGCATTAAATGCGTCTTTCCCATTACGTTTTCATGCTTCAATTTTGGGTGGAAATGCACTTCAACTTCTGTTTTGTTACTATGGGCACGTAAATTTCCTAAATGACAAGAACTGAAATACGTTTAGGATTTAAATACTTTTCAAATCACGTATAACATCATATCTCTCGTCATGTACCTCTTGTACACAAATTAATGAATAATAATTAATACTTAGAGAATCTGCCTGAACAGATCGTTTTCAATTGTAGTAACTTGCCTTCCCATTGAACATCTGTAGTCAGTTGAGTCATCTTAAATTACACATCGTCGTTTTTAAACAGTCACGCTGCATTACTTTTAAAGCTACGTTAACAGCAAATGGAACATTGATCGAAATTATTAATGCACAAGATCAACGTATTACGTGCAATTACACTAAATCATAATCAGTGGATGTCTTAATTATTTAGCCTGATACGCGCAGTGTATATGAGAGTGTGAAGTAAGAATTTATCAAGCTAATATAAAATTAATTAAGATAACCCTTATATAATTTTAATTAATATTAAGTTTGAAAGTGTCCAAATCGGGTGGAATTTTATATACCTATAAAATATCTAGATTTTATTTACAATTTCAAGTTATTCCTATTTTAAGTTGAAAATATTGTTAATATACAGCAGTGAATTGAATGGGATCGCCATATCTGGTTAACATACGAGCATATTTGGTTCTGCAAATACTGCTGTAGAGAAGTGGCAGTCTTCCTAGTATGCATGTCTATAAAGCAATTTGAACCCACACAATAAAAATAATAGTTACAATCAATCCAGTCATACAGAAATCATTGCCTTCTAAAGAACATTAGAAAATATTGATTAGAAAATTTTAATATGCTTAATGAAATTCCTGTAGAGCTATTAGCATTTTAAATTCTCGAAAAATAGTGATAAATATAAAGGAATTTGTGTATAATTACCTCTTTTAACATAAAGTTGTTGTTACGCATTAAAAAAATCTGATATGGGTACTACGCAATACAATACTCTACGCAATACAATAAGTTTGCTTCTTTCACAGCGAAAGCATGATATAGAAGATAAGTAATACAATGTTTTTAATGTTAAATTGTGCATTTACTGCTTTTCTGGATGACAACGTGTAATGCTATTTTAAAGTATACTCTATTAACTTATATTTTGCGCAAATCTAACGTGACAATTATCTATATTGATATCATCCACAAGAAGCAATACATTTCATATATCAAAAATGTCAAATAAATAATTCGTCCGACTGGCATCATTTTCGCTAATTTCGTGTCGCTTTTCCGATTTTGGCAATATTTTTTTCAATTTGGCGCTATTAAAAAGTCGTCAAATTGGCGATATATCCCCAAATTAGTCGCTATGCTCGACAAATTTATCGCCGAGCTTTGCAGACCGATAGAGAGAAATGCTTTTTTTATATCGATAAATGACTATTGGCGAATTGTTGAAAGTCAAAATACAAAGATGTTTGTTACACGAAGTAAATTCTCTGATGAACAGAAAAAACTAGTTCTAACAAACTAGTGTTAACAAATTTGTCGCATAATATTGCATATAAAAGGGAACATATTTCACACTAGTTAATATATGTATTTTAATTTTATGTAATGTTTTGATAAATTTATGTTAAAAACGTGTAATATCTCGGTAACGGTTTCTGCTAAAGTTCTAAAGTTTATATCATTCGTTTTCTTATAAAAATACATGGGGAATAATTATTTATGTAACATTATTAAAAGTTCTGATATTTTAATGATTTCTTTTAAATTTCATTCGAAAATTGGAAGATCTTTCAAACATTTGATTACGTTCAAAATCTAAAGGTTTCCAGTATTTATCGATTCTAATAATCGTACTAAATTGCGTTTGAAACGCTGTATTTGTTCGTAAGATTTTGCATTACTATGCACACGCATCACACACATCTCTTCAAAAATATACGACTCGTGTTCAGGGATGCTTGAAACGTGGTCTTCTATCGAAAACTCGAATTCACATTTTCAACCCCGTTACAGTACTTCTATACATAATACTATGCATGTAGGAAAAGTACTAATATCAATAAATTGCCTATATATGCCGGATTTAAAGACATTTTTATGATCTGTTATGTAAATGTTAAAAAAAAACCATACACAAATTAAGTTACATTTATAAATATTTCTAGAGAATTTTTACAATGTTTTTAGGAATTCGACTGAGTATACGAGTATTAATAATTTCTAATTAACTAATTAATTAATGCTCTTTCAAATGAGCTAATTTTTATTTCACTGTGTTGGTGATAACTGGGTTTCTACCCTTGTAATTTGTACTCTTGTTCTTATTTCCCTTTTTCAAGATTATTCCAGATGTTCCACCTTGGCTTTAAGAACAATTTGGACCATTACAATGATTTTCGAATTAAAAAAATATCCATTTCAATGTCGTAAGCAATGTATTTAGAACATCATGCTGATTCACATTCAAATTTAAACAGACGTAACCATTTTCTACATATTCTGCACTTGGATATTTTGACTCATTTTAAACTTTTTCATCTTTTATGATTATATTTAAATACTGATGTAGAATTATTTAAGCACATCTATAATAGCTGCTAATCAAAACATGGTTTTACTCATTATATTTATAAGGTCAGAATCAAACTTTATTTTTTCTATTTATATAGCTGAAATAAATAGAAATACATGCAGTAAATCCCCACTATTGTGCCCTAATTGGTTCTTGAACGAACGTCTTAATGGGTTTTCTAAATGAAGATTGCTTCTACAGGGAACATCCCCATTATTCCCCACGGAGTTAATGTTTTTCGTGCGCAATGTTGCTGCTCTTACACAGATTACGAGAAACTCCTATATACATTGACATTTCTACTATGAAATAACTACAGTTAAACTGATTTCAAAGTATAACAAATTATCTCTAAAATCAAAATAATATATGTGATATGTAAATCACTGACAGTGATACTAAAACGTTTCTAAGAGTTAAATTTTGTAATGAACCGATATCTTTATGTCGAGTAGGATTCTGAAAGGGAACTATTTCACCAGAAGGGGTATAAATCTTTTTTTATACCAGAAGGGGTATAAACCTAATTAAAATATTTATTTGCTCTGTGACTTAATAATTTTGAGCATAATTGAAACATCAGTAACCTACGTAATAGTCGATTATGATTTGAATTGTGCTTTATCTAAGTATCAAATAAATTTTATTTAATTTTGATCACTTTCTTGATTTAATTTTCTTTAATTTGACTCTACAATAGATAATATATGTAAAAGGTAGGTATTGTTATAGATTAAAAATCTGACTGTTTGAGTTTGATATGTTTATGACTTTTGTATATCTTACCACGAATTAATCGTTTCTCAAATGATACTTATATGTAAGTATATGATAGTTTTGTCAATGTTTCTGGGAATAAACCAATGCGCACAACATTTTTAGAAGACCCAGAGTAATAAGAATTATATTTACAACTATTCAGATCCGCATGCACAACGAGCCAAAAAGATCAACGAGATTAACATTAATAAGACAGCAATTTTCTAGAATACATTTTTTAAAAAATGATAAAATTGGTAAATTTCCAAAAATTTACAGGTCATTTAAAAAAGGAAAATTTTTATATATTATTAAATAAATAAAATCCCTTTTGAGATACATGAATAAAAGGTTAATAATAAAGGTTCTTTAGATAACAAAAGTCTATCAGATATTGAAGGTTTTCAAACTGGTTTTCTAAAAGTCATAAATGAGCATGCACCATCAATAATATCTGAGAAAGCATTTATCTGAAAATAATTACAGTAGAAATTGTTTAAAAATAAATTTTATGCGTTAGCAAGCTTTTCATAATATATCACAATTCTGCATGACAGCAAAAAATAACAAAACTTCTACATTTTAATTTATCGAAATAATGTCTATCTAGAGAAAATTTTGAACGCGGAAAACCAAACGTGATTGAGCATGGTAACCCTTTTATTGTGACTTCTTGGATATGTACATTTAATCAAATAAATAAGGAGAAAACTAAACAAAGCGTTACAGCAAATATTTTTAGAGCTTTGCATGAAGGACAATTAATTGAAATTCCTCACTAAACATTTGTAAGTGTTTTATTTTGCCTCTCTCTAAGACTCGCTTGAAGATATGTTTTACAATAATTTCCTCGAACTATTTTTAAAAAAATACACGTGGGTAAACATTTTCGTTACTAAAGCAACATAATATAAAAATGGAAGGATATCAAATGCTTTTGCAACAAAACGAGCTGCATCTTTAAAATAAGACAGACAAGGCATGTAGCGCGGCAAAAGCTTATGTTGATGTAGTTATTGCATTTGCCTGATCTCAATTTGCTTCCGAAACTATTTTATACCCTTACAATTTTGTATCATGATATTTTGCTAAGATTTTATCCACAGATTTTATGGGACTGTATTTTCAGGAATAACAAAATAAATTTAACTTATCAACCTCTTTTACTTGCGATTATATACCTTAATACGCTAAAGCCATTGCTGATTGCTCTTAGTAGGAGTAGAAAAATAATCCCCAGTTTCGCTACTTAGTATTCATTTCTTGCGTTAAATACTTCTTATTCATAATGATTTAAGTGAGTGTTACTAGTCCAGTTTATGCTTATTATAAACTAATTTTAAAATTAGAATCATTAAAGAAAAGTAAATAATATTGCAATAGTGATAGAAATTCAATAAAAATACTTAATATCCCAAAACGTATTCAGTATATGATATTATCATGTACTATTGAGCATTAATGTCATTTGTCAGTCCACTTTTAAATAGACATTGGTTACATAAAAATATAGAATATATTAAAATAATTGTTCTATGATTACTAGTTGCTCTAATAGTCAATCGGTTAAAATAATAGTAAAAATTCTACAATAATACTCATTCAAATATTTTCTTTATTAAATTATAATTCTCAAGATATCCTTTCATGAAAAATGTATCATGCGGAATCCATAATTATTTATTTTATATCCACAAACATGGCAGACCTTTATAAATATCAAAAGGACGCAAAATATTCAGAAAACTAAATTACACGACCCTGTTCAATAAAAATGCCGTAAATTGATTTCTTCGGCTTTATGCTATTTGTGATTAGTTTGCAACGAATAAAATATTTCTCCCCCTTCTGATACAGTAAAATAATTGCTCCGAAAGTTCGCGGCTTCATTAATTTGATCCTTCATTATTGCATTTTTCACTTTGGTGAGTAAAAAGAAAGGAAAACGCATAAACAATCCTTTCACTTGCTTTTAGAACCGAACAAGTTATTCAGGGCCCCTTTTTTATCGCTCTGGATTGGAACTTTTTTTTTTCTTTTGAATATATTCCAGCATGCTCGTCGTATTAGAGCTGCTCTTTTTACTTCAAAGACATAAGAAACAATTTGTTGTTTTTCTCCATTCATTTTTGGTCTTTTGATAATCAAGTTGCGAAAAATAAATTCTCTTTTGTTTCGAGTCATTAATAAATGAGTCTTCATTGTCCTCGACCGTTACTCTTTGTGAGAGCATAGCTGCTTTATTGTGCACTGCGACCGTTTTAAGAGATACTACTTCGAACGAGAACTTTCTTTTTACATTCATCTCCTTGCGGTTGGTCACATTCAGATCTAAGACGTAGTATCGACGAGTACTCAAGGACCTCACACCATTTTCCCCTGCAGAAAAGAAAGAAATCCCTAGATTAAGGACTTTTCTCACTCCGTTTTATTCCCCTTTTCTTTCGAGTCATTATCATCTTGGTCACATTTCTCTTGCGCATTTACAAATCTTTTATTAATTTTACTCAGATCTTTGTAAACTGCGAATATTAAGAATGCGAATTTTTTCTCACTGGTTGAACAATTGGGGAGATAGAGAAAAGTTTTCATTGCCATAGTTTTGTCTAAATAGTCAATGTGAAAATTTCGCAGAAGAAGTTACTACATACGAAAGAAGTTGCATGATAAAAGAACAATTTGTGTTGTGTGAAAGTTTCTTTTGCTTGATTTAGTAAAATAGTGTTTTGTTATTTTTCAATGTTTATTCTCAAACGAAGGATTTTTCTTCGAGGATCTTATAAACAAAGCTTATACACAATGCCTACAGCATTCATTTTTAAGGTTTTAAACTTATATTTGACATGACTACAATAACCACGTCTAACATTTTTAAGTTAATTTATTTTGTATAACGTACCTGCAGGTTTTATCATTTATATAACTTACAAGTTAATTACACTTAAAAGTAACTTACAATTAACAAAAATAATTTTCTAATTTTTATCAATTGCAATCAATTTCAAAATTTATCGAAGCATTTGTATAAAAATATCATATCGTTGATTTCATTAATATTTCTCATGCAAGATAGGCAATATAAATGACAACAATTAAGCGATATAAATCTATATAAATACAATTGAAAACTTGTCTGTATGTGTGTTTGTCTCATCATCACGGGAGAATGGCTGCATCACAATTCCTCACATACAAATATTTCATTATTTTATACATAGCCATCCCAATCCCTGTCAGGAATGATAAAATCTGCAGCAATCAAGCAAGTTTTATAGATGACAATAAAACGTTTATTCTTATATTCCAAAAAAATATTCTGAAATAATTTATTCCTTTATTTCAAAGCAATTCAGAATATAAATTAATCTTTATTCTGAATTCTTTTCAGAATTCAAATTGAGCGAATTTTATCAATTAAAGATTCCTCCTTATATTTAAAAAATATATTCAGAAACAATTTAATTCTTAAAAAAAACACAGTTCAAAACAATTCTGAACTTACATGAATATTTTTCCTAAATTCTTTGTTGAATTCAAATCAAGCAAATTTTATAGATAACAATGAAATATTCATCCTTATATTAAGAAAATAGATATAATTTAATTATTTATATTAAAACAACTATAAACTTGAATTAATCTTTATCGCAAAATCCTTCTTGAATTCAAATTAATCAAATTTTATCGATGACAGTAAAACATTCCTCCTTATATTCCAAAATATTATTCAGAAATAAATTAATTCTTTATATGAAAACAATAATGAATTTAAATTTATCTTTGTTCTAAATTCCTTCTAGAATTCAAGTCAATGTGACTTTTTCCGATGACAAACACTCCTTCCTTATATTCCAAAATATTATTCAGAAATAACTTAATTCTTTATGCAATTCTTTTGACAATTAAACAGTTATCTTTATATTCCAAAAAATATTCAAAAATAATTTAATTATTTATATCAAATCAAATCTGAACTTAAATTAATCTTTGTTTCAAATTCATTCTAGAATTCCAATCTATCGATTGCAAAGGCACTAATGTGTACTAAACTCTAACGCAACCCACTTTGCACTGCTATTTAATGAATCAATTCGATACATGTGATTAATCCGAGAACACTTCATTCTTTTATGTATTTCATTCCAGAAGCATCTAAAGAGGGTTGTGATGCCTGTGATGTTCAGCAATCAAGCAAGGTTTGTCGATGACAATAAAACACTGCCACATTAAATTCCATTTATCGTAACCACGTGTAGCCCCATTCAGAATTAGCTGTTCGTGACAACTATCCGTGCATCCGCCCTATGTTCTATGTTGCGCCCCTTCTACTATTGTTGCAGTCTGTTGTTCCAATGGACGCACTAATGCTTTGCAACACCGGGGACGTTGAACAGGATGTTTCCCTGCATTCACTGCTGCCTTTCATGGATTGCTACAGTTCTGTTGCGGAAAATACTCAGTTATGAGGAATTAAGAGATAAATTCGGCGAAGTTTGCATGGATTAACAAAATTACATCGAAAACCATTTGAAAAGGCATTTCCATTTTTTTTCTTTTTTTACCGAGAAGAGTAAATCGCATTGAATATGATATTTGTTTTATCGGTACAGGATAACTCAAAAATCAAATTCTTTTCAATGAATCTCTGGAAAACAATCCATCATCAATGAATTAAGAGTAAATTTGGAGCAATGAGCATGGAGTGAGATAAAAGAAAACAACACAGATATTTTTTTGAAAATTCAATGCATAAAAATGCATTTTTATAGATGAAATATTTCCTGTCTAAATAAAATCTTGCATCGGTTGAAGAAAGAAATAATAAGCAAATAATAAGATATAAATAAAAAGGAAATTTCTTAATAAAAACTTATCTATCAACTGCATATCTAGCTTCATTTGCTCGATGAAAGCATGGCATTTTGAAAAAACATGTACCATAAACAGTATAATAAAAATGTACCATAAACAGTAAATTAAAAATAAAATATTTTTAAGATGCAACCTTAAAATACATTCTACTTCAGGGAAACCAAGACAACCAATTTGCAGCCAAGAAAAATAATGACAGTAGTTTTTGTGATCGAGTAAAATATTAAATTATCTAGGTCCCAAAATAATAAAAAATATTTTAACTTTAGTAAATAAAGCAGGTGGTGTTCTGATAACGCAAAACATAGTAGTTCTTTATACACTATTTTATGTTATATTCCCCACTCTCAAATAAAATAATAGTAACACTTTATACATATACACATGTCTTAAAGAATACTTAAACTATAAAATGATAGAAAATAACTTGCAAAACGATTTTTAGACAATATAATTCTAATAAAGTGCTTCTGTACCAAACATAAGGAATTAAATACATTCGAGTAAGCTTCACCTCAAAAACTTAGGTCATACACTAATCTGGAATAAATCAATGAAAAGAAAACAATTATATATTTTATATTTTTAGAACAGACATTCCTTATAAAATAAAATTTCGAAGATTGCAATTCAGTTCTTTTATAAGTTTATTTATATGATGTTTTCATGTTGACAACTAATCGAAAACAATACCAAGGTATTTTATTTCACTAATGACCTCGAATTTGTCACATTCAGACTCAGTATGAGAATTGTCACAATAAATGTTAGGGAATACTAAATTATAATGGTGTGGCCTTGAACCAGTATTAAATATCGATAACTAAAAAATGTATTTTTATTTGTTTATCTACCCTATTCAAATGTGGTAGTTTTAGGAAGAAGAGGTTGATCTCAACTGACAGATATAGATCTTGCAATAAAAGTTATCAAAATAAAAATAAAGAAAATAATACATTTTTAATTAACCTGGAAGTAAAAATTATTCAAAATCTGTGAATAAAGATTACATACAATAGGCCCTATTACCGAATAAGAAGTAGATCACTAAAATGCCTCTCCAGATACTGAATTGCAAAATTAGAACCGGCCCACCAGAAATACACTTTATGAGGTTGTTATATCGCATTAAAGAAAGCATGACGTCGTTGAAGATGAATTTAACCTACAAGTTTAACTATACGCTTAATTTATAGCTGATTAAATAAATAATCCAAAACTATACTGGCCTTTTCATTGTAGTAGATTTGTTGCAGGATCACTCCAAAGGTAAAATAAAGATAGTAACTTTCTGTTTAAAATCTTACACTAAAAACCTACAAAAGCAAATATCAATATGTCATTGCAGTTGAGATCAAAATGTTTTAAACTTTTGATATAATACTTTTTATATAGCCGTTGTCATATGACATGACAAGGCTACTTTAGTCAAGAACTTTGGTACTCTGTTTTATACCCATACTCAGTTTTGTTCGACTCTTCCCAACTAGATATAACACAGTATATTTTAGGGTAAAACAGAAAATTCGGTATTCTTGCCAAATTAAGGATACCAAGTTCACAAAAGAAAAATCGTAGGACAATTTTTCTAGCAACATATGGTTCCTGGTGAGAACCCATTTTTATGACTCGATTAGAAAATGAACCAGGAGTTTCCGAGTACATTTTCGAAAGGAATTCAATGAATTAATTCATTAAATTTTTCAAAAAACGGCAGAGCTGATATTGGATAAATAAATTCCTGCTGTAAATTACGGGGCCGGTTACAAGAAAAATTATAAATAATCAGACTCTGGCGGGTTTCTATAGAAAACTGACATTTACTGGTCTTTTGCTTGATTTTTCAGTTTGGCGTTTTATTTAAATTCAGGTGACAGATATCTTCTTCAAAACCCCCAACACGATGTCAATGAACAAAAAATATTAATTCTCGTTTACTGTCGAAAATTTAATTTTAAAGATAACGTAATAATTTTTTTCTAGGCGAGTCAAACAAAAAAGTACTTCACCTTTCACAGCATTAGAAAAATAATTAAGTGCGCTTTCAGATGACATAAATATCTGAAGAAATATGCAAAATAAACTAGTTAAATTTTAAATTTGGTTGGAAAGAACGCACAAAATATCGATAAATACTTGGAACCAAAAACATTAATCAGAATATTTTAAACCAACCGATATTTAAAATTTACCTGTCGAGACTGTTATTCTGTGTTATATGTTGCTCTAAACGAAGTTATTTTAGATTTATTACATTTAGCAACAATTTTAGTTATACATATAATCGAAAAATTATTTTAGTTTTAGCAACGTACAATAGATGGCGCTGCTAATCAAAATTTACCACTAATGCAACAGCACTGCATTTTAAATATTAAATTCCTAACTTTTAAACTAATTCGATAAGATGTTTCCTTTCGGGAAATAGAGGTACCTCTCTAGCAAATTTCCTCGCTGTGTATGATCGCTTAGATTTTCCGCTACACGACCAACAAACACACAAACAAACCGATATCATTTATTACACATAAATTTATATTATATTCTATTTTTATTGATTTACGATAATATAAATGTCTTATGATATGAAAATATTAATACGCGTAAAAGTTCTTTACAATTATAATAATTTAATTATTTCTTTTTAAAATTTAGAAGAAAAAGTAACAATCATTATAGAAAAAATGTTTCATCGTCAGTGTTCTTGCAATTCATACTAATATATTGCCCTATTATAACATGGTGGGACATTAATTCAGCTTTCATTAAAATTCAATAGATATTTTATTTCACGCATTTTCTCAGGATTATATTATGATTTACATTACCACTTTAAGCGTTTTGATGGTTTTGTACTTTTTTAGTTTAATAACATATAAGTACGTATTTTAATAAAGACATTTTTTTTTGTATGGCATTGCCCTAAAATTTGAGTAAGTCTTATATTTTGGACACAAATACTTATAGTTAATTTTTAAGAGGTTAATTTTAGATATACTGAAGCGTGTTTGTAAGTCTATCCTTTTAAGGAAGCGTTTGGCACCATAAAAGAATTCTTAGGTTTTCGACGACCAACATTTTGACAAAAAATACATGGTATGTCAAACACAACTTAAAACTTTATTTTCAAAGCATTTTATTAGTCGTAAGTAATAACATTGCAGAAAATTCACTATTTCAATTCCATTTATTCTTAAGGAAATACACAAATATAAAATGATTTATGAAAACATATTAAAATAGTCCACACCTTGAAACATAATTGATAAATATGAAGTTTTCTTCCATTCTCGGGTAGATCAGTCGGTGAAATGTCGATCCTCAGATTCAGATCTCGAATGGTCAGAGTCCTTCCCAAGGCCAAACTCCATACTGGAGCCTAAGCAATGCTCTAAATTATGGATTAAAAATATAACACTGTGTGAATGAGAAAGTGACTGTTAGTTCGAATCATAAATAATGAAAAGTGTAAATTACAGAAATGTGACGAAAACAAATAAAGAAATATAAGTAAGCGTAAAAGATAGAAGTGAAGATACAGAGAGACAGACAGACACAGACAGTCACACACACACACACATATGTACACACAAAGAGAGAAACAGACAGACTGACTGAGAGAGAGAGTGAATCCAAAGAATCTCAGCTTCACAAATGGGGGATGAGAAAGTAGATTTTACTTCCGTGCCCAAGTAGCTTGGTGCAGTGATATCGTGATTTAGAAGCTAGGATTCAGGCACTTCTGTACTCCATACTTCATAGAATATTAGACAACTCTTGATGTTAGCTTTTAAATAATTTATATTTCTCTTTCAAAAAAACAATTTAGTTTTATTCTTTATTTCTTAGCATTTACTACTCAATTGAATACATTATCAGATTATACACCTTTCATAGACTTTGATAAATATTCTATTTTCTTTACACTCTGAATAAAACAGAAGCTATGACAGGTTAAAAAACTACTAAATCGTTTTCCAGATTACTGACAAGAACAGCGCACCCTGTCGCTATTTTTTTATTATTATTCTTTCGCCCAATGTCGAGGCGCGAACAAAATTCCCGCTACAAATATTTGTAACGTGCAAGGGTGTGAAAATGAAAGAGAAATTTTAGAACAGTAAACTACACATTATTTACCGTAAACCACAGCATTTTACTTGTCTTTAGGATAAAAAACAGGAAGAAGAATAATGAGAGGAAGATGACATATAATTAGGTACCGACTATTTTTTTCTGGGTGATTATTGGTCATTGTTATAAACATGTTTTCGCGTTGTTCCTTTTTGTAAAAAGAGACAAATTATGGATCTGTTAATTAGTGTTGAAAGATTTGTGCTATTGACTAGGCCGATGTAATTAAACCTTCAAATCGAGTGTTTTTGAGCCAGCGGCAATTTCACATTTTTGGGATACTGTTTTATCATCTTTGCATTCATAAATAAATGTATGAGAATACATTAGCTGCCAATGCGGTATGTTGTATATTTTCGGAAAGTTGGATATATATACATATATATATATATACAAGGTGTACATAAACTGTTTTGTCAAAATAAGAGGGGTGATAGTACCCATCAAGACGAATAATATGGAACCTAGGGTCGCATTCCACTCTGAGTGTCAGAAAAGAGTAACTTCAAAACACGTCCAACAAGCACAAGTCGCCACTTCGGACGACAAAGCTGGCGTGACGGAGAAGTATCGCATCCCCAGAACATAACCGTCACTTCTAGTCATCCGACACTCTTTGAATGCCACATATCTTGGACGGTGGATTGGACGTAGTGGATCTGTGGCTTGACCTCCACGCTCACCGAACCACAACCCACTGGACTTCTTCTGGGGGCACATAAAATTATTGGTGTACGAGACGCCTGTGGACTCCGTAGAAAATTTCGCCGTGAGAATCGTTGTTACAACGAACAGGATAAACACGACACCAGGTGTCTTCGAAAGGATGCGCCAGTCGTTCATTCGCCATTGTGAATTGTGCAATGGAACCCATGGCCGTCATATTGAACATCTACTTTAAGTCTTTCTCTGGTGTAAATAAATAGCATTGTGCAACTTATGATTACGTTAATTCTCCTTGTTTTCACTCTTGAAAGTTCAACTTTATGCTTTTCTGACACTTAGAGTGGAATGCGACCCTAGGTTCTACTGTAAATATTGTTTGTCTTGATGGGTACGATCACCCCCTCTTATTCTGTCAAAACAGTTTATATACACCCTGTATATATATATATATATATATATATATATATATATATATATATATATATATATATATATATATATATATATGTATATATATATAAAAGTGGAGTTCAAGGGAGTTGTTACATATCCGACACCTGCAAATGAAAGAATGTCGCACCCTGTCGTAGACTCAAGAAGTTGAGCATAGTTGCTGTTTATGTGAAAATATTCGAAAATCTACATCAGAATGGAAGGGAACGTTGTATGCGGGTGTAATAGGGTTATAGAAGAAGAAAACAATGCAAAACAAGGATTATAACGACTTTTATTATCCAAAGAAAAGGGTTAAAAGAAAAAGGATTACAATACAAGTGCCAACCTCAGTGAACAGAGTGATTAAAACAATGTGATTCTGCAGTTTAATACGGTGTGTGGGAACCTCCGGTAGCCACGCATGCTGCACAACGATTTACCATGCTTTTGGTGAGGATTTGGTTGAGTTGTGTGCCCAAGGGGTTCCAAGCCTGACGGAGAGCAGTTTTCAACCCCAGAACGGAGCCTGATGGGTAGCGGAGGGTTGCACGATGTCTCCCGAGCATATCCCACACATGCTGTATTGGATTCAGATCAGGAGAGTTGGCTGGTCACTGCATGTGCAGGATATCTTCAGCTTGAAGAAAGTCGTCGAACAAGGCAGCACGGTGAAGAGGCGCGTTATCATCCATGAATATAAAATCAGGGCCAACAGTACCTCAAAACAATCGAACGGTAGGCTCAAGAACTTCGTCTCTGTATCTTTGATCGGTAACCGACCCCGTGTCAAAGATGTGGAGGTCTGTGCGGTCGTCCATCATGATGCCTGTCCAGACCATGACTCCACCAAACGGAAAACGATGCCTTTCCGTGACGTTTCCCGGGTGAAAACGCGTTCCACATTCTCTCCAGATCTAGGTACGACGAGAATCAGTTTGCAGACTAAACCTGGACTCTTCACTGAACATAACATTTCCCCACTATTGTCCACTCCACTGCCGATGTTCCAAACTCCGCTGTAAACGTGCGCGTTTCTATGCAGACGTCAGGGGAATGCAAACTGCTGGTCATCAGACATAGAGACTAACGTGTATGAGTCTCCTGTAAACAATTTGTCTCGAAACAGTGACTCCTGTGGCAACTGTCAGGGCTGAACCCAGTTGTCTGGCAGAACGGTTCCTCTGACGTCTCGCAGTTATCGCCAAATATCGGTCTTGCCGAGCGGTTGTTACCCTTGGCTGACCTGGTACTAGTCGTCGGGTAACATCTCCAGTGGTTTGGAACCTCTGCCACATTCTGGCGATCACACACTGATGCACATTCAGAATTTGAGACTCTTCGGTTTGGTATCGACCGGAGTCCAGCATTCCAATAATTGGTCCCTTCAAAAACATGTCCAGTTGGCATCTTTGTGACATCTTTCATCCTTTTCGATTGTTAACAATGCTTCGCACCACTGTAATTGCAAAATTCTGCCTCAACTGGACATGAGTGAACTTTTGGACATGAGTGTATATACAGTATTGTGGCAATTAATTGAGAAATGCAGTTTTTTTATAAAATTCAGTTTTATTCAAGTTTTCTATGGATACATTTAAAACTAATAAGTGATATGACCTCCCCGAGACTTTATAACATCACAGACACGTTTCGGCATGGAATGTACTAGACTAGCACATGTATAGTTTTAATTTCAACGTCTCTGAACCATATGTCAATAACGGCCGAAATTAGCTTGTCCATCGTCGTACAGTCAAATTTGTGAAGCCGTTTTTTGACAATAGCCCACAAATTTTCTATAGGATTCAAGTCTGGTGAATTTCCGGGCCAATCCAGTACGGTAATATTTTTTTAGAGCAGAAATTTTTGATTCGCTTCGAAGTGTGACATGGCGCGCTGTCTTGTTGGAAAACGCAATCTCCGTTCGGCCACAGTTTAGCCATGGTTGGAAGCACTTTTCGGGTCAATATGACTTCGTAACTGGCACTGTTCATCATTCTCTCTACGGGAACAAGAGATTCTGCCCCCAAAACGCTGAAACAACCCCAAAACATCTTTTTGGGCGGATGCTTGGGTGCTTGATTGATGTGTTGCTGATTGAGAGGTTCTCCTTGGCTCCTTCTCACGAACATAGATCTAAATCCCTGAACCACAAAATGTGTTTCGTCAGAAAAGAGAACTTTCTCCCTGTCCTTCTCAGTCCATGTTTTGTATTTCCGTGCCCATTCCAACCTTTTTTTCTTCATGCGAAGCGTCAGAAGCTGCTTCTTGTACGGTCGACGTGCTCACCGTCCGCGTTCTAACAGCCTGTATAGCACTGTTGAAGGTGCAATATCAACACCAGCTGCCACCATGGACTTAGACAGGTCAAAACTGGTTAATCGAAGATTTTTAACACTCATTCGATGTAAAGTTTTGTCGTCACGAGTCGAAGTTGATCTTTTTCGGCCGCATCTTCCAGAGCGGTTGGTTCCAGCATTTCCTGTTTCCTGAAACCGCTTCCAGATCCTCCCGACACTTTCTGTACTCACTCCACATATTTTACCTATTTCCTCGAACGTCTTAGAAGTGTGTTCTCTAAGCGCAATCACTTTAGCACGTGTTTCCGCGCTGATATCCATGACGCTAATGAGCCCCGCAACAACTGAGAAACTACCACTGTGGAACACCTGCCACCTGGCAGAGGAATTTGAACACCTGCTACTTACCAGGTGCATACGAACACCTGCTACTTTGATAATAACTGCAATTTGAACTCTGAGCTAATTTGGAGTGCTTCTTCCTAAGCTGACGTGTGATAAAACGAAAAAAATGACATTTCTCAATTAATTGCCACAATACTGTATATATATATATATATATATATATATATATATATATTATACAGTTTACTTACAATGATTTTAAAGTGGCAGTGTTTGCTCACACTTAAATTCTAAAAAAAATATTTAAGACAGGAAGGGGTGATTCACGATGATGAATTTCAAATTACTAAGGTTTGATTTTAATCGCAAAATCTTCTGAACAGATGAGAGAAATTGCCTCTGGTATTTAATAATATTTAATTTAAATGACTGGATTTAGGTAAAAGAAAAACACTTATACAGAATGCTTTAAGATTATGTTCTAGAGATTTCGTCTTAAATTTCATAGTCTATCAAGACCTATCCCTGGTTTCACGATTCAAAATAAGATTAAATTTAATGTTTTGCATCAGCACGAGAATAAAAACTCATTTTAATCATCATCATTTTCCTTTATTTGTTCATGGGAAGGTTTGTATTTTAATTTAAACGTTTTCTATGGCAAGACATATAATTTAAAAATATATAAATATTGTACTCGTTCACCCTGAAATTATATTCAAATTTCTTCTGGCACTATAAAATTACATGAAAAACAATGTTTTCGAAATATTTCTACTAAAATAAATTGCACTAAGTAGTATTTTTGAAAATAAAAACACTTTTCCTTATATCCCATTTATACTTTGAACAATTGAACTTAATGCATAAAACGTTTCAATCTCTTTCTAAATTAGTAATTAAGCATATTAAATTTAAAAGAACTTTATTGCTTAAAACATTTTAAATTCTAAAATTTTAAATATTCTGTAAATTTTATACTTTGCTATGATTTAAATATAACCATGTATTAGTAGATACGATCATTGTCACTATGTTTCACTAAGTACAAGTTTTCTGCACATTTTATATATTTGTATGACTTAAAGATTACCAAATTAGTAGAAACGAGAATTATCATTATGTTTCACTAAGTATTTTGCTTGCACATTTTATGTGATTGAAAGTTAACCAAATTAGTAGAAACAAATATCATTATTATGCTTCACTAAGTATTCTGCTTAATAAGAAATATACAGGGTGTCCCAAACAGATTGAAAAGAGCTTTAATTCTTTACCTGTTTGAGATAAGTGGGCAATGTAACTTGCAAAAATATTGAAAGTAAGGTAGAAAATAAGACTACGTTAATGAAATAGTCCTTCCATTAATTTTCAAAAAGTTACACTTTTTAAATTTTTATACGACCCCCTTAGACAAATTTGGTCAATCAGAAAATTTTATTTTTAATGCAACAAGCTCATTAAAAAACCGCATATCCGTATCCTTAAAATCAACTGAATTATGATAAAGGAAAAATATGACTTATGCCAC
Organism: Amaurobius ferox; assembly: GCA_951213105.1. NCBI lineage: Eukaryota > Metazoa > Arthropoda > Arachnida > Araneae > Amaurobiidae > Amaurobius > Amaurobius ferox. Next base: position 103,611,774 of record OX578142.1, on the reverse strand, counting down.
TTTTCCGTACCATGTAAAAGGCTGGTTCGTCAGTGAAAATAGGGATCATAAACAAATTGACGATGTAAATTGTTTAGATCATAAATACGTTAATATGTGTCAAATTTTTTTATCACAAATGTATCTAAATAAAGCATTACACAGACGGAGATCATATAAAGCAACGATACTCACTTAGCTGTTGGGTATCCTATGTATTATCATCCAGTTTTATCTTTTTTGTGATATGTCACAAATTTACATTTCTAATTTGATATATGGTCCTCATTTACAATGTTCAATTTTCAATTAAATATAACTCGCTCAATTTTAAAGATACAGATATGCGGGTTCTTTTAATGATCTTGTTGCATTAAAAATAAAAAAATTCTGATTGACCAAATTTGTCTAAGAGAGTCGTATAAAAACTTAATAAGTGTAACTTTTTGAAAATTAATGGAAGGACTATTTCATTAACGTAGTCTTATTTCCTACCTTACATTCCACATTTTTGCAATTTACATTGCCCACTTATCTCCAACAGGTAAAGAATTAAAGGGCGTTTCAATCTTTTTAGGACACCCTGTATATCTTGAACATACATGTGTACATTTAACCCCATAAAAGTAAAGTGAGCTAATACACTATTATTTTAATATAGAGTATTTAAATCCACAGTTTGATCATAAACAAATATTTTTAAGCAGCTTATATTTAAATAAATGTCATGAATTTCTTCAGCTATCTTGAATTTCTAACATAGAGCGAATACAAATTTGTGGAGGAAAGTGTATTTTAACTGAATTGATTCAAATCCAGGTGAAAATAAAATATTTTTAGCAACTCTAGTCTATAACCTTCGACATTTAAGCGATACTACTTGTGAGATATTTTGTAATTCAATGGCTTCTGTTGGTTGAGGCACTAACATGTTTTTCAAATTTTAGAAACAATGGGAAACATTGCCATAATGATTTAAATGCGATAAAACATGTTTCATAAAATTCAGTTTGAAAAATGGCTATACAGATTTCATGATTACAATAGAATATAAAAATTTCAAATCCCTTAATTTTATTTATTGTTTTAATAAATATAAAGGATGCTTCATTTTTTTTTACTTGCACAATTTACGACACGGATAGAATGTTTCTCTCTGCTTTAAAATCTTCAGAAATTTTAATTATATATGTCATATGCATGCACAAGAACGAATGTAGAAAAAAGTATACTTGCATTGGATAGGTTGGGATTAAATTGTATATTTGTAGAATTGATTATAGGAAAAATTACTACGGTTAGGATAGGATAAAGAGACATTTATATATTTAAGGGATTTACTGTATAAGAAAAATTACACAGGTTTAGGACGGGTTGAATGGAAAGTGTACATTTATGGGATGAAATGTAGGAAAAAATTACACATGCTTAAGATTTGTGATGGGGAAAATTATACATATATAGTTATAGTTGTGTGAAAAATTATGCACATATAGCATTGGTCGTTGGGAAAATTGTACATTTATGAAATATTAGACATAGCATTTGTTATGGGTAAATTTATGCATTTATAGAATCAGTTGTGTGTAAAATTAATACATCAGTAGGATTTTGGGAAAAAATTATATAAGTAATGCATTTGGTGTAGGAAAATATTCTACATATATAGGATTGCTTGTGGGAAAAAACGCATTAATAGTATTGGTTGGGAGAAAAATTATACATGTATAGTATCGGCTGTGTGGAAAATTATACATTTATAGAATTTATTGCAGAAAAAATTAATATATCAATATAAAATCTTTAGAGAAAATGATGCATGTATAGGATTTGTTGTAAGAAAATTATACATGCATACAATTTGTCGTATACATATTTTTTCAGTTTGCTGTGCATACCATAATATACGTTTATTGCGTATTTATATTAAAAATGAGAAAATAGCCATTCTAGCATTTGCATAATTATATTAAAAATTTTATTATATAGGTAGATATAATATAAAAGAAGGAAAATATAATTTGTATTACAGAATTGCTTTTCAATTACATATTAATTCGATATTAATTGTCCTATAAAATCAACATTGCACATGCCACCACTTTACTGAGCATGGCATCATTTTTTAACTTAATAAATACTGATATCGTCTTTGTATATATTTATTAAAACCTTTAATGGTATTTTTCAGACTTCTACTTGACTGTCATATTGTTTTAAAAGTATTTTGCGCAAATCGTTATGCTCATAGATAGACTCTATTCTGATTTGAATAATTGATTTTGCTCGTGGATTGATGTATTTCTTTCGTTATGCTATGAAATGTTGATGGATAACTGCATTTATCTTGTGTTCTCCTGCGCAATTTTCATGTATTACTGCATTTAATTTGTGTTCTACTACATTACGTTCATGAAGTTCTATATTTATCTTATATTCTGGTACGCACAGCTCCTGTATTACTGTATTTATCTTATATTCTACAATACTATTCCGGAATTGGAGCATGTACATTTTTACACTATAATTAGAGCGTAGCATCTTTTGTGTATTTTACGAAATGAACCACTTTATTTTATAACTTGTTCATCAGCATTATCAATGTTTCGACAGCCCACTGTGGGACTTGGCTTTCCTCAGAGGTTACTGTCACGTAGTCCCCTTTAGAGCAATGCTTCTCCATTTTTTAAATATTTAACACCTCAAAGTCCTTGTCCACATAATCGATCTATTTTAACTTCGGTCTTTCTTTAGATCTTTTCCCTATCGGTGGGAACATAAACATTTTTTTACAGTTCTATTGTTAACCATTCTTATCAAATACCCTGCCTACTCCATTCTGTTAATATTTTGTGCATTTGATTATGCCATATTTTTATATAATCTGTATAGTTCAAAACTGTATTTTCTTCTTGAAATAGTATTTTTTTAATTCCAGCAAAAATACTGAGAAAAATATGTCTCACAAAAATGCAAAGATATTTTTCATCATGTTCTGGTTTTGAAGTATAAATTAAGGTAGATTTTAGAAGTAGTTTATATAGTCATTATGTTGTCTCAATCAGTTGTGATCTAAAAAAATCTCCGAATCTATGAAAATAAAGCATTTGCAGCTATAATTTATTTTTGAATTTCTAAACCAAAATTATTTTCACAGTTTATTTGAGATACCAGATAGCTAAGATACTCGACAGATTCAAATTTTTAAAAACCAGCCTCAACCTCAAGGGGTGGGAGCAGAGATATAGATGTTGTGATATAGATGGAACATGATATAGATGTCATTGGCGTATGCTAGAGGTAGAGCAGAGTTGTGGTAGATGTTCCCTTTAGTGTTGATAGTAGAATCTCTAATTATTTTCCCCAGGACTAAATTAAAAAGTAGGCAAGCAATTTTATAACGTATTGTGTAATTACAAAAAATTAGAATTTATTTTTTTATCTTCTTTAACGTTTTACACAATATACAGATATACTTCCTACAAATCAACAACTTTCGATTTAATACAATTACGTTTTGCCTAAACGAAATTAATTCCCCTCATTTTTTCTATCATTCATCCCTTTCGATGAACACCCCTCCCCGTAAATTATTTATTTATTTTTTTGCTTCCATCTAAGCAGACTGTTACATTAATCTTCATCGGGCGCAGAGTATTTTGTTTCCGCACAACCGTTCCCCCATGTCACCCAATGAAATATTCAAAAACACACGTAATCGAGTCTTGACGTGTGCCCACGATAACAAACGTAGCGGGGGAAAAAATGGGAAATTTATGGCAGAGATATCATGACTACTTAAAAGCACCAACTGTCTTTCGAATTTTAATAATTTTTAAAGAATATGAAAGACGACAAAATCTTCGTAGAGGTAAGTAAAAGTGATGAAATGCGCTTGTGATCATATTTCTAGATTTATGTTAAATTATATTTCCATTCAAGAGAATGGGTTAACGATGAATATATTGAAAGGGATAAATATCACATTATGTATAATGGAAAAACACTGTTACGTTCTGTACCGTGGATTTTCGACACTTTTACTGCGTTAAAAGATAGTGGAAATTAAATTATTTTTACAGATGATAAAAACCGAGCTTATTGGATAATTTCACTCGAAGATGGATTACAGTATTTCAATTTGGTGCTGTAGTTTTATGGTCAGAAGCGTTTTTTAATTAAATGTATATTACCAAGTAGATTTGTGGAGAAAGGACACTTTTGTTGCGTTTGGAAAATTAGAGATCAGAAAGCAGTCCAACTTTGAATAAATATCTGTCTGCATGACAACGTTAATGAAAGTGCAAATCAGATATAGCTAAACTGTGGTTCGTATACCATATGCGAACAACATGCGTACATATTAAAGTGAATTGTCAATATTAAATACAGTGTTATATTCTATGATCTTGCATAAAAATATGTCTGTGTATATGTTTGTCTGTGTCGCGTGTAGCGAAAAATCGAAACTTTGAACAGCCGCGAACATTGATACAGAGATCGCTAAATTCCAGGGACAATGAGACTCTCTAAGATTTTTTTATTCGCATCAGTTTAGAAGTTATGAAATATGGCAGAAATTTCGTCATTTTAAAATGAATTTATATCAGCAGATGATTTCCGAGCACAAGAGATACGATCGCCAATCGACGAACAAACATCTGTCATGACAGGAACTGTCATTTAAAATGTGAAATTCTAACATTCTGAATTTTAAAGATATTGTTTTAATTTTTTAAATGTACGATTATTCCATCATCATAAGCATTGTTTAACAAACTCACTTGAGCCAGACTCAACTTTTAAAAATAGCATTTAAAATTGTGATTTTATTTCCCTTTGTAAAGAAACTCATTTCTTTAGTTTTTATTAGTTAATTGTGATCGGAAGATGAGGTACTTTGCAACTTATTTTTTCAAATATCTGTTTTAGCAGCAAATGCATAACAAGCAAATGCAGTACCCCTTCAAATATGTATAAACAGATAGTCCCAGTAACTAAACATTTTTAACACGCATTTATTATCTAAGTATTAATTGCGTCAAAGGATAACTGATTAAAATATTTGGGAGAATTTTAAAAAAATCTTCACTTTATTAAATTATGAAAAATATTCTCTAAACTGAATCAGTTTTTTTACTGAGGTTGTGCGTGTAACCAAATATTTTCTTTCTCATTTCCCCAAATACCATTTCTCCTAATTTCAATGGGTTCCTGGGGAATTATGACCCCTAATCATCCTCTTGGTGACACCTCATACATACGGCAACTTATTAAATACATAGAACTTAATACAAACTGCTCTATATATGCATTGATTAGCTATATACTTGAAATCCGTAAACTTAATGTCCGCAATTTTTCTGTATTAAACATTAAAAACACAGTATTTTATAAATTTTGTTGCTTTTTATATATGTTTAGGGTATTTTATTTTAAAATCGCTGTTCTTTTAATTCTTACTTTCGTGACAAGCCAAAGACATTTTGGCTACCTTATTCGATACCATGTTGATAATATTAAAAGAGATTAGTGTGTTTACTAGCACAAAAATGTTACTAAATATAAAATATGATTTATTATAATAATGATTTTAATATGGTTCTTTTGAGAGCTCCAAAAGCTTGTGAGGACCAGGGCAAATGCTCGCCTGCCCTACCGGTTATCAGGCTCTGCATAAGGCACTTAAGCGCGGAGAATAGTTTAAGTATTGAAAAGTAACTAAAGGTACGTAGTTTTATGTACTGATAACGTGTTTTGAATCTTTCTACTGTTCTTTATCCATCATTCTAGGGTTTTCCTATTATTTTTTCAAAATCTCGTTTGTAAACTATTTTTTTTTTCTGAATTGATGAAACTATTTATTGACAGATACTTTCTGGTTTTTGCTAGTGTGATTGCTTTATCTTGATATCCTGATAACGAAGTCTATTTTTTACTTTTGAAATTGGTTCATACTTTTTATCAACTTCTTATGTTGTTATTAACGAGGTGTTTTTAATGTATATCAAAAACACATTTCACCCATGCAAAAAATTCTGTTTAATATCTACACTAGATCCATTATGTTATAAAAATTTCTCCTTCTCTTCAAATAATATAAATCATTTACATTTTCAAGCACTTTACTTTATAGTCCACTAAATTTAAACAATTATTATAGCCCATTTCATTATGCTAATACTGATTTTTCTCAGCTCTAATAAATCTTATAAGAACTTGCAACAAATTTCCTTATATACTTAATTCTTAGTGTTTGTGCTTGAAAACAACTCGACATATTGTAAACAGAAGTAAACAATTAAAGCCAACGAGTACCTCTACCCTTACTTGACCTTTATTGCACTTACGAAGTGACCATATCTTTTTTCTGACACATGTTTTATAAGCGTCCAACACTTAGGTGTCTTGCTTTTTTAGAGGGCAGGCATTTAAGTTGTAGCTTTCCATTTACAGTACAGAGGAACTCGGTTACTGCCTCTCCTTGATATACCGCTGCCCTCTAATTTGCATGTAAATGAGCTTAAAATGTAATATATTACTTGAAATGTGAAGACCGGTCCCTGTCAGAGAAGCCCGATATGTTTTTTCTCCCCTTCTACTCCGAATGTTTGAAGTCATGGCGCTTTTCTTTTGCAGTTATCGTAAACGTATGCAAATTTCCAACATAAAACGTTGAGAAAATTTATATATTACTGTTTTAAATTCCTGATTACCATCCATGGAAAATATTTTCTTTTGCATTACCGCTCCAAGTTATTGCGGAGGCTGAGCTCAGCATTGCCGTGAAAGAAAAAAGGGGGAAAATTTTAAATATAGTGTTTGGATATTTTTTTTTCTTTCCCTTTCAATTCCTCCGGCTGTAACTGAGATGGTTGCGGGTAACATAGGCAAAATAAATTTATAGAGGAGTCTTCATATATTGGCAACTGACGTGTGCATTTCATTTCTAACGGAACTATCAGGAATTTTTATTCTCTTTTGCGTACTTATTTCATACAGTCATACGAATTTTCGGAAAAATCGGAAATGACATATCCAGAACCAGAAATCCTTTCTGAACTAACCCAACCTACCACTCACTCTGGAAATCAAAGCTAAATGCATATCAGTCATTATCTAGGCTTTATATATAGCCAATCCTGAGAAATAGATGTATTCAGGAAATTTTTATACAGGAAGTGTAAAATATGAATGTGGAAATTTTTAATAAACTCTCCAACCTCCTCCGAAATTTAATGCTAAATTCATATCAGTCATTATCTAAACTATACAAGGTGATTCAAAAAAGTTTGGCCAAACTTTATGAGGTGGTAGTACACAACAAACTAAGCATTTTCGTCATAGTTTACCGGGTCGGAAATGAAACGTAAAGGCGTTACAGGGCGATTATTCGTTGTGCAAACTTAAGAGCGTCATTCTTGTTGTTATCCTCTGGTTTTATTCCAATCCGTCGTGTCTTCTTTTTGTGGGGATATTTCAAGAGTCTCGTCTATGACATTCCCCCTTGAAACCGAAGAGAAACTCGTCGCCAGAATTTCGACCGCTGCTGCCGAAGTGCGAGACATGCCTGGTCTGTTCGAGAGAGTTCGCCAATCTCTCCATCGCCGCTGTGAGACGTGCATTCAGGTTGGCGGTTGCTGTTTTAAGTCATTACAGCAATTATCATTTTATAACTTCTAAGTCATTCTTGTGGTTTCGCCTCACTTCATCGATTTCACCATTAAGCGCCCACTTCCGATTTCACGTTTCATTTCCGACCCGTTAAACTATGACGAAAATGCTTGATTTGGTGTATACTACCACCTCGTTTGGGTCATCTTCTTTTAATCATCATGTATATATATTGCAGATCACAAAAAATAGATTTTTAAAAACGTAATTTTTTTAATCGAAAGGGACTTCTCCAAAATCGGAAAAGGAAATCCTTAGAGTGTCCATGTACCCTCTCCACAATTCGATGTTGAATCCATATCAGTAATTACCTAAGCTACATTTATAGCAGATTTCGAAAAATTAACGTTTTAAGAAAAATGTAATTTTTTTAAGGGGAAGTGTAATTAACAGAACTGGAAGTGCAACACTTTTGTGCATTTACCCTCTGCGGAAATTGATGCTGACTTCATCAGTCATTATTTAAGTTCTATCTATAGCCAATCTTGAGAAATGTATGTTTCTAGAAAAATGTTTCAACCGGAAATGAAAATTATTAATGAACCACCAAACCTCCTCCATGCTGAATTTATATCAGTTAAGCTCTATATATATCCAATTTTGAGAAATAGATGTTTAAATTAAAATGAAAATGTTTGAACCGGACGTGAAAATCCTTAATGAACCCTCATCCTCTTCCAAAAGTTTAAGGTAAATCCAAATCATTTATCATCTAAGCTTTATCTGCAGTAGATCCTAATAAATAGATGTTTCAAGAAAAATACTTTCGTAAAAACAACTGCCAAAATTTTACCACCAAATGTTTTCAGTCAGATAAAAGCAGATGAGGTGGAAGTTTTAGGATTAACGATAATAAAAAAACTCTGTGTCCAACAATTCAATTTCCCAACATTTTAACAAATGTTGCTTTTGTGAGAAAGAATAATACACAATTAAAAGAAATATTACTAGATATCGCAAAAAGTAATTAGGCTTTCTTTTACTAAAGATCAAAATAAGCATAATAAATCTATGTAATAATTGTCTAACGTACTCTTCAAACCCTTTAGAATGTTGCCGATGACTTCGAGATCTTAGTTTCTTCATAGTTACAGTATCGACAACGGGACAAAATCAGAGTCGACTTTCTGTTTCATTCTCAGGGCGACAGAGAAAATGGGACCCTTTTCTAAAAGACATTTTCTATGCTTTAGAAGCCCTTCAGTGACCTAGATGGCTACATCTTTGTACATTTATAGTATCAACTACAGGACAGAATCTAACAAAACAGAAACCCTTTCAGTGACCAAAAGAGCTGAAGCCTTGCCCACGATTCTGTATTCCAGATCAGAAATGTCAATATCTCAAGCACGTCGCAGATAATCGTACTCTTAAGTTGTACCATCCGCTTCTAAATCAGAAATTACATTCTTACATAAACTATGACACCTGCTAATTCTAATCTCTTATCTCGACATCATTTTCCAAACTGAGTCGTTGTTCTATCTGGAGACTGACGTGAACCTAGACTAGTTAGACGTAGTTTGAGAGTAGTCTAGATTGGACTAGTTTGTCAACAGTTGTATTATAGAAGTCTAAAAAGACTCCTATATTACATTCATCTCTTCTATATCCACATTCTTATTTATAACATTTCTATTATATTACAACGTTTAATTTTCAGCAAGCATATATTTTTCCTTTGTCTGTCATAGACAAGAAAAACTAACACTGTTAAAGGATTAAGAACTAACACCCTGCAGTTTTATTTTGCTTAACAATGGATATGCTTAGCTTCCAAAATTGTTGTCTCAGTTGAAACCTGACCCAGTTAGGTTTTGCTCGGAGGTCCAGTTTCAGCCTTTTATGTCCCATGTAGCGGTTTCAGGAAGGTACTTAGAAACATTAGCACACACCCTCTATTTGCCGGCCGTCCAAACAGTTACCTTACACCTTTCTGGTAAGTCGGACAGTCTGGGTCTCAACAACACACCCTCTCTTCGTTCATTCCGTAAGAAATATAAAAAATTCAGCTTCGTTAAGTTCGTTCCAGTAGTTGATATTATAAGTGTGCAAAGATTCAGTCTTTTAACGCACTAGAAGACTCCTTGAGGATCTGAAAAAACATTAAAAATAAAAAAGCCATAATCACCACCCCAGGAGATGGATTGAAAATTCGACTACTATAGATTCTATCCGTTGGTAGATGCTATAAATGTGCAAATATTCAATCTTCACGTCAGCAGGGGGGGGACTGCTGGAGGGTCTGAAACGACTTTTAGAAAAAAACTATTTCTCTCCACTTCAGGGGAGTAAATCGAAATTCCGACTATGTCAAATTATGTCCAATGATCCATTTTATATGTTGTTGTTGAGACCCAGACCGTCCGACCTACCAGAAAGGTGTAAGGTAACCGTTTGGACGGCCGGGAAGTGCCACCCAATTTAGACTCCGGAACCCAGTGGGGGAGGTATCCACAGGGACCGTACCCTCCTTCCCCTACCACCAACCTCTCGGAAGGACTTATGGATCAGCATGTTTAACGTGATCATACTCCACATGAACACGGCGGCAGTTGTGGCAGCGTGCAAATCCAGCGCGCAAACCACCGGGTTACCGCGCCCGAAATGTGACAACAGCACGCGGTGTTCCCAGGTGGTCACCCACCCAAGTACTAACCGCGCACGAATTATTTTATAACTAAATTTAAATAATTATATTATCCTATTTTAGTTCAACGATGTTTAATATTATTGGCGTTAATAAAAATTACAAGTTCGTACAACTGCCTCCCCCTCATACGCTTGACAATCCGTAGTATTTTCTGGAACACAATACCTAAACTTGTGTAAAACTGCAATTACAGTAAATGAGTGTCTTGTTTGTTTTTCATTTCACTTTATTCCACGTATAAAATGACCATATTTTACTTACAAGTGTTTTATAAGTGTCTGACTCTTGGGGCATCTTGTTTTAGAGGGCAGACATTTAAGTTGCAGAGGCATAGATGTTAAGTTTTTCTAGTTCCCGTTACTGTACGACCGAAATCCGTTATTGGAGTTCCTAGAAATACTGCGACCCTCTAATTTGCATACAAATGAGCTTAAAATCTAATATATTACTTAAAATGTGAAGACCGGTCCATGTTAAAAACCCGACCAGTTTTCTTTTCCCCTCTTCTGAAGGTTTGAGGCTGTTGCGCTTCTCGGCGCTTCAGTTATCGTAAACGTATGCAAATTTCCAACATAAAACCTTGAGAAAATTTATATATTACTGTTTTAAATTCCTAATTACCATCTATAGAAAATATTTTCTTTTGCATTACCGCTACGAGTTATCGCGGAGACTGGATCTAGCATTGCTGTGAAAAGAAGAAAAAGGAGAATATATATATATATATATATATATATATATATTCTCCATTTCCTTTATATATATATACATTACTAATACCAAACAAACAACGACAAAGCATTAAAATAATAAGTTAACCAAAGCAGTTAAAACACGACCACTATGCCGAAAAAAATAGAGAAACAGTTTTCTTAAGAACTTGATGATGAATCGACTAAAGTAAAAATGTCTCAAATAATGTTTAATGATAATAGATATTTCAATAAAAATAAACTGGAATTATGAAAATATCGGAATTATAAAATCTTAGAAATTCCCTTACCCTGTCTAGAAACTGATTATGCATGCACATCAGTCATCATATAAATTCTATCTATAGCCAATTCTGTGAAACAAAAGTTTTAAGGAGACTTTATGAACCAGAAGAGGACATTTTTAGTAAACCTCCAACACATTTCGAAATTTGATACTGAATGCATATGGTTATCATCTAAACTCTTTCGATAGCCGATCTTGAAAAATAGATGTTGCAAGAAAAATGTAATATTTTTAGTAGAAAGTGACATCTCGAGAACTGGAGGTGGAAATATTTCGTGAGCCACCATGCCCCCTACAAAATTTAATGCTGAATCTATATCCGTCACTCTCTAAGATCTATCTGTAACGAATCTGAAAAGTAGTTTTTTCAAGTAAAATTTTTGAAGTGGAAAAGGAAGAGGAAGTACAAAATTATTGAACCGGAAGTGGAAATCCTTAATGACTTCCTTCCTACTTCCTTCGAAATTCGATGCTAGATCTATATCAGTCATCATCCAAACTCTATCTGTGGTAGATCTTGAAAAATAGATGCATCAAACAATTTTTTTGTAAAAACATAGATTTTAAATTTGATTGCCACCAATGACACAAATTAAGACATAAGTTAACAAGAAAGATCAATCAAGCATAAAGCATTGATTATGAATCACTTTCCAACTGAAATGCAATTTTATTTAAACATCTCTAAAATGCAAAACATTCAGCGCTGATATATTTTAAATTATCACTACTACAATAATTTATTATGTTTGAAAACTTAAAACTAAACATCGAAAAAAATGAATTTTATTCAAATGATCTCATCGAAATATAAATCGTCTGGCTGTCTATGTAAAATCAATGAATATTTCATTCATATCACTTTCATTCCAGACACCAGAGCTAAATAATTTTTGGTGAAAAAATTCAGCAATTTTTAAACAAATCATCTTACAATCACTTGTTTACATTCTGTAACCATTAAAATTAGGCTTCGTTGCGGAAATAATCAAAGTTTGATGATCATTTAAGCTCAAAAATATAGTAATTACGTGATAATATTTTACGTGATAATATTGTAATTACGTAAAATATTGTTCACAGAATATAGATGCACAGAAAATACACAAGAAGAAAGCGGTTTTAGGACGGATGCAACACTAAATATACATTTAAAAGAACTTTAAAATCATTATTTTTACACTGGGAAGAAAAAATGGAAGCAACATTTTATTTTGAAGTGGATCAGGTGATCTTTTCATATAATATGGGTGTAATTATTATTTTACTTTTTATTTAAAAAAGTACCAAACATATTTTGCTGAAATTTTTTTATATATTTTATGGATAATTTGAATATTTCTTAAAATTTTCAAAACAATTTGTGTATTTTAACTTTGCTTAAAACATATTGAAAAATCAGGTCTCATGGGTTTCGATGGATTTCACTTTTTCAACCCTGGTTCAATCCAAAACTAATTGAGTGATATTATTCATTTATATTCCCATATGTCCCATAGACCGTCTCAATCACATACTAAAATTTCATTTTGATAAAGTCATTTTTACGGCAGTTATCGTGCGAACGAACAGACAGACAGACATAATAAATAAAGTCATAAACACTTTTCAATTATGTTGGAAAGTGTTAAAAAACGCTTAACCCCCTCTCGTGTTTACTTTTTCTCGTGTTTGTTTTTTTAATTTTACTTTTACTTTTTTCTGCCCTCTGAAACCGGATGACTATTTTAATCAACTTTTTATGCTGTTTTGTGTTTTCTTGCGCATTATTTTCTGCCTTTGCTGTTTCACAAACGAAAGCATTTATCCACAGGTATTTTTTTAGAACATTTTTTTAACCATATCTTTAATTTGACTTTAGAACTTAACAAAAAATAACAATACTTAAGAAAGTTTGGTAAAGAATTTCAAGTAACAGAATTGCAATAAAAGAAGTAAAAACATCTGATATACGTCGCATTGCATAATTCCTTTCCTACATATTTGATTAAATTTACGTATTCAAAAACTTCAATAAAGTACGCTGACAATTTTCATTCGTGTTCAAAATTTATTCAAATCTTCAAGTTGACCTTAAAACTAGGCAAAAAAGAACAAAATAATAATACTTATGTTTAGTAAAATTTTCAAATAATAGTAACGCTACAAAAGACCTAAAAATGTATCTTGTCACATTATAGTCACATCTTATCACATTGTAGACATATATCGCATTGCAGACGTATATCGCTTTGTAGCCGTGTATCACATTGCATAATTTCTCTCCTATCTGTTCAATTAAATATACTTATTTAAAAAGTTCAATAAAATAGGCTAGCAATTTTCATCCGTGTTGAACATTTATTTAAAAATTGCATCATTTCAAAGAATAAAACTATTGAACCTTTTTTTATGTGTCAAATAGAAATATATATCCAAATAAGACTATTCTTCAAAAGACACTTTTTGTGTCTATAACCTATTGACGCCGCTAATGTTCAATTTATGATGTTTTAAGTTTTCTTCCAGAGGTATTAATATATAACTTATTAGATCTAAAGTATGTTTATTCCCCATTAGGTTTAAGAGTTCAAATTAAAGTTTTAGTGAAACTTTAAGTGAAAATTCAAATTAAAGTTAAATCAAGATTACATTAAAGTTAAGTTAAATTTGAATCCTAATTAAAGAAGTTAAATTTAAGAACATTAATTACCCTGTGATTTCCCAATACCAGTTTTGTTTTTTGTGCTTCAATTTTCTTAATAAACGCGGGGCCATTTATGAATAGAAAGGATCCCGTACAAATTTTTGTGCAAAACGTAACATATTTTTTTCGGTTAAAATGTATTAATAAAAATAATTGGAAAATAACTAAATCCCGTAGTTTGCAAGAAAATGTGGAGAAACGGGAAAAGCAACGGAAAAGTTATAATCGCAGTAAAAATATAAAGGAATTTATAACTTTTCTTACAAAATTGGGTCAGTTTGAGACTGGGGGATGATGTTTCGTTGTTTTCCTGCAGTTTTGCGAACAGAAAAAAGTATTTATAGGAAGTACATGCAAATATCGAGAACAAATTAGCAACATATTCCATTGGTTAATAACAGCTTTGATATAAAACGCAGACGTCAATAAGAATAACTTGCTTCCATCATTAAGCTACCAATATGAGTCACGATTTTTAAGTTTTATTACAAATCTTGTTAGAAAATATCAATGCATGCTTTCAGCAAAAATTCATACCATTCTCTTTTATTTATGACAAAAAGCCAGAATCGTAACATACCCTAAAACTGCAGTTTTTGCATAAAAAGTTCATAAAATCACTTATATTAGACTTCAATATTAATATAAAATATACAGGACTTTGGAAAGTTCTTCAGCATCCCAATGACTTCGTACAGAAAAGTCCATGAATGTACAGGTTAGGTCTATCTACAGTAAAGTGGTCATAACCGAACAATAGCGCACCTGGAGAAGAATTTAAATTTTTTGAAATCACGAACTTGCCAACAAAAGCGAGATAGACGAGAAAACCAATTACAAAGTGGTATAGGATTATCTAATTAGTAGAAATCGGCATCAGGGACGCACAAAGCGCATATATCGAAAGCAAAAAAAAATACCTGTCAAAATAAAATATCGTATCATCAGAGTCTTCTTAAACACATTATTTCCGAATGCTATCAATTAAACAATGTTCTACAACGTTGTAATTTGCTTTTCCCGTCTAAATCGCAATGAGGGTAGCCGCATTGTTTTATGTGTGGCATGGTCTTTCAGACTTGACCTAGCATTTTCCAGGTCAAAGGGATTAGCAATAACAACTAATTTTTATTTTCATAAAAATGATTTTCGTACTGAAATGTAGAGGAATGGAGATAAGATTAAACTCGAGAAAAATTCTCCAAGGTAATTTCAACGCTGCCATATGGTTTTAAGAATCGCTTTAAAGCATGGAATATTAATTTGCTTTCTGTTTCACCTGGGTGACTGCGTAACAGTTTTAGCAGCGTTCATAAAGTGTAACACAAATGATAGTCATTTGTTCCTCTACAGTCCACCCCTGAATGCCCTTATGCACGAATGTGTTTGTGATATAGGTATTAAAGTCTTAACATATTTATGAAGTTTCGAATATGCACTTTCAAATTTATTTTCTCTTAATGATTTAAATAAAACAGACTGATGAGATTAAGCAACTGCAGGTATACTCCGATGCATTTCTGCAGCACTGTTGGACTGGTATCGATATATTCTTTGGATATTCTTTGAAGCAAAATTTCATGTATTTTAATTTATCCTATAAGAAGTTCACATCTTTCTCTTGCAAACTTAATGAGAAACAAATATTATTGAATATTGATATCACCTTTATAGTTATTTCTAGACTTGGTTCCTTTAAAACAAATGTGATTAATCTTCATGACCACCATATTCTTCAGAGCATATGCATCTATATATCGAATTAAAGCTGTAACGAACAGCACTTTTTAAAATATTCAGCCATGCTTCTTTCTAATTAGAGATACATAATACAATTTTAAAATTCAGTTTTGCTCACTTTAGAAGCAATATTGTTGCATTTTAAATATCAGATCGTCTGTGTTATACAATTCACATTATTTTGAAAGTGTGTGTAGTAAATTACACATAGGTGTTGGTTTTTTATAAAACTGAGCTTAACTTTTGAATGCAAATATAACCAAATGAAGTAAAGTTTAGCTCTCTGCTTCATATTTATATATATTAACCTCTGTATAATTCAAAAATACTGTGCTCAAACACTGTAAAAAATACTCGGAAGGGGGGGGGGGATAAAAATTTTAGTAAAAAGAGCATAATATAAAATTGTACGAGAAACAACCAGTTTTAAAGGGGGAAAAACACTTTTATTAGACACTTTAGCAAGAATCGCGTCTTTATCACAGACATTTTCCTGTTTATGATGATGCGACTGTAATGTCTCTCTTTTTCTAAAAAAGGGTCGTTTTTCTTACTAAACTGGTTGATATACAATATTGTTTTATACCTTTTCACTCAAGGTAGATTATTATCTATTATTATAGCTGTAATCTTATAACTGAAAGCAACATTCAGGAATTATATCTCAATTATTTAATAATTTAAAAATTAACCTTTAATCATTTACTTCTTACAGTGATGTTTCTGAACCAAATCTTGTCACAAAGAATTTAAGTTATGAGATTTAGCTCGCAGTACTCTTGAAAATATAATTATTTCTTCATATGTACCAAGGCAACTTTAATCTTTCTGAAACAAAACCATGAATACGCTGGCTCAAATTCAACACTATCTAGATACATAGCGTCAATACCTAATATGCAATTATATTTTGTCCTAAACTTTCAGACTAATTTATCGTTATTGATAACTCTTTATAATTTTCTCAAAGGACATGTATTGAAGAATAAACCGCAATATTTTAACCCAAAATTAAAACATTGACCCAAAAGCTTAGATTCAACCCCAAAAGATATTTCCTTTGCCTAAAACTGAAATTACACAAATTAAGGAAAATACCATAAAATCAAAAGAACTCGCGTATCTGTTTCGACATTTCGCGCTAATTATCTGTCTCCCCATACTGTCTCAGCTCTAGATATTCAAGCAAATAATTAGATATTCCAGACTAGTATCATTAAGCGCAAATTAGTTACTCTCATAACACATCCATTCAGTTTTCAAAGCGTTTTCCCCCCTCAGAATAATTATGGAACCTGCCCCCCAAAGGTATATTCATTGCTTGAAGTAGAGATTTGTGATCAAAAATTTATGAAGAAGTGTCGACATACAGAAATAGCAAGTTAAAGAAAAAATATCAACCTACATAGTATGTAAATATAAAGACAAACGTACATGGAAATTCCAAGAGTTGATCGTAACTTAATAAAATGTGAACGCTGCAAAAATAGAGTGTGGAGCTTTGGATATAAGAGGAAACACTCCCTGGATAATATTATTTCGAAAGACACAGTATTTCTTTGCGTTTTGGATGTGGAGGCATGAGAAGAGGAAAATACTCGCGAGAGAAGAAAAAAAGGGTTTTGACACGAAGCACATTAATAATTGAGCTGCCGTTTCGTACTGTAAAGCGTCGGGATGTTGAAACATCGAAAGGTAGATTTTTTTTCATCAACTATCACGATGTTCTTTTAGCAAAGCAGACATTTACGCAAATTAAGCTAGAGCGCTGGCAAGCGATATTTGCGGGAACAGCCAATCAGCGGCCGCCACTTGGGCATTGCTAAATCTTAAAGCTGTCGCTAAGCATTTCTCGCAGTACTCCGCCAACCCCCATATCCCCCACCCCGTCGCTTTTGCTAATGCGGGTTTAAGAGCTCCTCGCAGAAAAGCCACTGTCGACGCATACATGCACGCAGCCCAGGCGCCGGGACACACAGCTATTGGCATGCAGATGCATGTCGAATTTATGCCACCCCCACCCCCCACCCTTTTGCTTTCTGTCATATTGAACACACATCATATTTTTTTTATAAATCTGAGATTTTTATCAAGAGGTATCAAGCTTATTACTGTCCCAGCCCATAGTATAGAACTATGGTCGGCAATTAGTTTATTTCGCAAGCAAGATGAGTACTGGAAATGATGCTAGGCTCAATTTTCAATCCCGACTATGCACAACAAAAGACCTGAATGGGATATTTAGAATTTTACTCAGAGTAAAGAGTTTTTCTATTATACCAAGCGTTGGCAATTAGGGTATGAGTTCAAATCTATTTCGGATCAGAATGCAGCTTAGAGCGATAGATTTGGGTGAGTTTGTTGTGCGTGTGTGTGTATGATTAGATCACTTCATAAATATTTAAAATGTTTATTACATTTTATTAACATTATTCTCTATAAAAAACATGGTTCGTCTTCAGGGATACGTAAAACAATCAGATTTTAACTTTTGACTCAATACGTTCTCCTTTACATATACTATGCATTGTAGGTAGAATTATTACAGCAGCCAGTATTGGCCATCTGAATTTATTGACTTTGTTCAGAGACCAAAAAGGATGAGACGATTTCTTTTCCTCTTCTTAGAACTGAAAACTTCGTAATAATAGGAACTTCAACGTATGAACATTTTATTGCTTTCAATATCCGATCAGTTTAACATAGCCATGAAATTTCATTTCCAAGAGTATAAGTGGTTAATATGCTGAATTCGTAATCATTATATGTGATCTTTGCTGTATATGTATTAATATCCACAACCTATACAAACAAAATTAAAAATATGTATGTCTGTATGTATGTGTGTTTGTTTGTCATCATCACGGACGAACGGCTGCTCCGAATTTCATGAAATTTTGTGTGTGAGTAGCCTTGGAATAGCCCCACTTAAGAAGTTTAGTCCATGATTTGAGTTTCTATGATAAAGGGTTGTCGATATATTAGTAAAAAACGCACAATTAAACCTTCCATAGAAATAGCATTATGCAGACGATATTTTTTCCAAACATTTATGCCAAAAAAATTTATATCATGCTGCTTAGCAAAGCGGTTAAATCAAATGTGTTTATAAGGCAGACGATTTCTTTTCAGATTTAAATATAAAATAATGGATATAAATATAAATTTTAAAAATAAACGGTATCGCATTTTTGACTGGATTATATCAATAACGGCCTTTGGGTTTAAAGATTACGAGAATTTTTGATATTTTCAATGTTTTATCACTTGTCTTATTTTGCCAAAGATTTATCAAACTCATACATTGTGTTTAGCCAATTGTTAAAACACAATAAAAATGGTACGGAAATATCTTCTAATATCATTTTAGTTGTCTTTAGATCTGCTTGTGAAGATAATTTTGTATAGGTCTTTAGATCTGCTTGTGAAGATAATTTTGTATAGTGAGAACAAAGATACTTGTACTTTATTTTAAGATAATTAAATTAAATATTTTAATAGAATGTTTTATTTTGAATAACAGTGCCATTTAAAATACTACACGAATTTGAACAGAATTGTGAATTTTAAGTTCCTTTGTATTATATATTCCGTACGAAGAACGGAGTATACTGCTAGTATACCCCGTTCTTCGTACGGAATAAAATTAAAGTATGTTTGTCTGTATATTTGTTTCTCGATGCAGTGTAGAAATCCACAGATTTTGAGACGAATTGTTTTCAAATATTTTATGATTTTTCTCTTTCTTGCAACTTGTAACCCTGTCCATATTTCGAAACCAGAGGGTGTAAAGATATTCATAAAACAATAAAGATCAATAATGCATAAAGCATTGATTATAAAACACATTCCAACTGAAATGCAATTTTATTTAAACATATCTAAATTGCGATACATTCAGCGCTGATATATTTTAAATTATCGCAGTACTACAGTAATTTATTATATTTGAAAACTTAAAATGTCATGGAAAAAATGAACTTTATTCAAATAACGTCATCGAAATATAAATCGTCTGGCTCTCTATGTAAAAGCAAGGAATATTCCATCCATATCACTTATATTTCAGACTTCATAGTTGAATAATTTTGCGTGAATTTACGTGAATATATAACGATTTTGCGTGCTTATACAACTCATTTTATAATCACTTGTTTAGATTCCGCATCCATTAAAATTAGGCCTCGTTGTGGAAATAATCAAAGTTTGATGATCATTTAAACTCAAAAATATTGTAATTGCGTTGGCACAGAATATAGTTGCACAAAAAATACTTAAAATTACAGCAGTTTTAGGACGGATGCGACACTAAATATAAATTTAAAAGAACGTTAAAAATCAAGATTTTTACACCGGGGAAAAAAAAAGATGGATGCCACATTTTATCTTGAAGTGGTTCACGTGATCTCTTCATATAATATGGATGTAATTATTATTTTAATTTTTATTTGAATATCTACCGAACATATTTTGCTGAAATTTCTTTTTATATATTTTATAGGAGAATTTGAATATTACATTTCCTACATTTTTCGAAGCTATTTGTGAATTTTAACTTTGCTTAAAAAATGTTTGAAAAGTTAGGTCCCATAGAGTTCAATGGATTTCACTTTTTCAACCCGGGTTCAATCCAAAACAAATTGAGTGATATTATTCATATACATTCCCATATGTTCCACAGACTGTCTCAATAACATACTAAAATTTCATTTTAATAAAGCCATTTTTACTGCAGTTATTATGCATACGGATAGACAGACAGACAGAATAAACAAAGTCATAAACACTTTTCAACTGTGTTGGAAATTGTTAAAAAAACGCAAAATTAAACCTTCCATAGAAACAGCATTATGCAGAAGCTTATTTTCGGAAATTTTATTTGAATGAAAGTTTATCATGTTGCTTAGCACCGGAATTAAATCAAATATTTTTATCGGGCAAAGGATATTTATTTCATTTTAGCGAACTTCAGCAATTCAGGATTTGATTTCGACATTTATCGACTTTAAACCGTTTTTTATGGCTCCGATGTTGAAAAGAGATTTTGAGGTAGCGAGCTGTTGGTCGTTTGGAAGCTGGTCAGATATTGATGATGGAAGTGGCAAATTGTTGCATAATTAGCTTTGTACTGCACTCCCACTCGATGTTTTTGTTTGTATTTATGTGTTATGATACTATGTATTGCCCCCAAGAAATTATTCAATTGTATTGAACAATTATTGAGAAATCCGTGTTTCTGTGCTTGTAAAGATAATTGCGGGCATTAGCATTATGCTTATGTTTAGTGAAAATAAATTAATTGATTGTATAGAATTTTTAAAGAACAATGTCATTAAGAATACAACTGGAATATTTTAGCTAACAAGTGACGCCGGATATATTTGCTAGTGAAATCATATAAATTACATATCCAATTCTCTATACTAAAAATACATCATTGTAAACTTCATAAATGCTTTTAAAATGTATTTACAATGCTTTTCTGAAGAACGAACGAGTTAATTTTATCCCCCTTCAACTGACTCAGAATCCTCTATAAAGCTAAAAATATTTTCAAATTCATAAAAAGGGAGTTTAACCGAAGTATTTTGCATAAACCTGGTGTATTTTCCGAAATGCGAGGGAACGCATTACCTCAAATGAAATTAGGGTGGGCTATTTGACTGATCTCGTACATGCTAGAAACGTAAGAGATCTGCTCCATCTCATAGATGTGCCATATCCATTAAGTAGGTTGGCTAATTTGACTTATGCTCAGTTTCCACTCGCGTTAACGTCAACAAATTAACTTAATTTTGATAAAACTCAGGCTTCAGCTTGGTAAATTGTTTACTTCCTGGACGGTACACTGGCCTCAAAATGCTGATCAAAGCATTTTAAATGGGAAATATACTTCGCGAAGTGCTTGTTTTTAAATGAAATAGGTCATTTGAATGTTTGGTGGGAAATAGCCTGGTGTAACTGTATTTAACGCTCTGTGATGAAATGGTTGGAATGGTCATTAACGTTATTATGAGACAGTATATTGAATAACATGCGTAGCTTATGTTATAAATTGAATATTTTTACTTTCCCGATAGCGCGTGGGATATTTAAAAATAAAGTATCGTTATGGAGCAAATAATCTGACCGTTGGATTTTGATTGATTTACAAGTTTCGATAATCCGGATCAATCATTTTTTCAATGATGTTTGTGCATCTGTGTGAGTCTGTGGTCACAATACCTCTAGAAAAAATGGAGCGAATCGAATTAAATTTTTATGATTCTTTCAATTCGTAAGCTGCAGATGATTGTTGACTGTTGGACCGAGGAAAGCCCTCAAGGTTTTGAGCATTATTTTAAAAAATCAAAAATAAATTTTTAGAAAAATAATTATGCTAAACATTGTTGGATAAATACTCCCTTTATATGTTATTATTTTATTTGAAAACGAATGATTTCACGTACAGATCTTTAGCAGATACAGTTCTTGAGGAAATACACATTTTTGATCTAAACTGAAAAATTATCATACATCTAAATAAAAATTATGCCTGTATGTTTTTACATTTCTTGGTCGCATAGTAGGAAATTTCAGCAACCAGCCGATATGAAATTTGGTACAAAAATACCTCAAGTCAGGTCCGAAGACACCTCGGAGCGGTTCCTTTTAATATTCGAATTAATATTTTAGTTACTTCATATTGGCACGCAATTTTGAACGACTCGCACTAGTATACCATAGTACCAGGGCATTCTGCATCATAATATCAAATTGACTTATGCTTTAATGATTAATCATGAAAAAAACCTGTTGAAAAAGATCGAATTATATATAGATTTTTTAAATGAATTTAAGTATTATTCATTCAACTATATAAATGTAAAAAATATTATACCATATTAACAAAAATTCCTATATTACTTATGATTGAACAAAATGCAAGTTTACTACAATTTTGCTCTGTAAGTAGATCGTTCCAACTATCAGAAATGATTGCACATCACACGCAATGGGCATCCTTTCAATTCACTTGCCTTGAGGCACGAAGCAATGGAATTTCATTGAAAAAAAAAATTCCAGCAATACATTAGGTGTAGAGCTTATTTCCTGTTTAATAAGTGAACTATCTAATCAATGAAATAATACACTAGTAAATGGGATCTGTGTTTAAATATAAGCAAGGGCCAAAATCCAGTTGAGTAGGACTACATCACAGAGCCTTTCAAGGAAGAAGTTTTAACTTTCATTTCAGGACACAAATATAAATGTATATAATAACGGTCTAGCATGATTGTGCCATTCCAGACACTCACAAAGATTCCTAGGGAACCAAAAGGATTGAAACTTTGCACACTTGTATCGAACATAAGAAAGAACCTAACAGAGCTGGATTTTTATTTTTCTCTCCGATGAAAAAAATGGGAGTGAAAAGTATTTTTCGATCCTCAAGAAGCGGTGACCTAAAAGTCTGAATTTTTAACAAGGCTGGATTTTCGATTTTCTTCCTGGAGGGAAGGTCTCAAAATTGGGTTAATTTTGAAAAGTATTTCCAGAATTTCCAGAAGTCCACTTCCTCCGCTGACCCAAAATGCAACACTTAAGGCAGACCTATTTTCGATTTCACCCGGGGTGATCTAAAAAAAGGAATATTTTCGAAAAGTCTTTCCAGATCCCCAAGAACCCCCTTGCGATTTAGAAGACAGAATCTTTGCAAAACTTACAGCATCATCAACAAGACAGAACCTAACAGAAACGGGTTATCGATTTTCTCATCGAAGTCAAAAAATATGACAGTTTCCAAAAAGTTTTCAAGATAATAGAGAAACATCCGGTGACTTTGAAGACTAAATATTTGCACCCGTATAGAATCTATTATTAGCCTAAGCCTAACGGAGTCATATTTCGATTAAAAATACTATTTTTAACTACACATTGTTAAACAAAATAAAACTTAAATATAAATAACACTTAAATAAAACTAAACTATAAATAAAGTTGAAACTTTTTCTTTAGTAAGAGTGTTAGTTTCCCTGTCTTTACAAAGCTTCAATACCAGTTCTTACATATACTAAGTAACACTGCTTTATGATAATGCTAACAGGACATGATATGGATATAATAAACAACAGACATGCCATCACCTTGCTCACCGATTTCATGATTAAAACCTGTCATCGGGAAGGAAAAAGCGATAGGCAGCTATTGTGCACATTTTTCATATACGTAAAATCCTTGGATTTTACCGGTAGATTTTACATTTTAACCCACTTTAAAAATAATGCCACACTGCAAAATTAAAGCTAGTGAAAAGATTTAGTGATGGGATAGTAATACATATAGTTCATTTAATGTAGGATTTTTTAACCAATTAGTACCTAGCGTACCATTATACTGGATGGGACTCTAGGCACTAATGCGTTAAGAGGCAGTATTCTTTTTCATGGCCATGCATGCCATCAATGGGAATCAGATATTCTCTGGAATGATCATTATCATAAATCATTATTCTTTCCATAGCTAATGAATACAAAAATTAATTATTTATAGCGGGATTGATTGATAGCAAAGTTATGTTTTTATAAAAACTTGACGAAAAAGCACATAAAGTAATTACAATGAATAAGTATAAAATTACAGCAAATATTTAGCATTGCAATATGAAATAATTACAATAATAAACTAGAGCAGTGGTTTCAAATTTTCTGTCCCACGAAAGTCCTTTCTTAGAAAGAATTCAACCGCAGAGTCCAGACTTCTTTTCACTTCTAATATGTGTGTTTTAGATCGGGCCTGTATATACGTTTGGGACTAATGGATTAATTTTTGTGAAAGCGTCCCATTATTTTCATAGCTTTCGTGGAGCCTCTAAGGCTCCCCTGAGCACTCTTTGGGAACTACTGAACTAGAGGATCAGGGAATTCGTGAGACTTTTCATGCGAAATAAGGGGCATTTGACCTCTAAGCCAAACTAAGTTATATTTTCGAAAATTTATGTTGTGCATTCATATCTACACAATATAAATGGTATACCGCTCCAATTTGGTCTAGATCACTTCAGAGGTTGTTGATTCAGAGGTTGTACTGATTTTGACAAAATCTCGTTTTATCACAAAACTATATGTTTTTGGATTTCTTTCTCTGAGTTCAATTCTACATAATATATGCAGTATACCACCTGAATTTATCCTAATCGCTTCAGCGGTTTTTGAGGATTATTATTTTTTTTCTTTTGAGAGAATTCGATTTGTTTTATTGAGTATGGTTTTGAGGGAATTCGATTTGTTTTTTCGAATATATTTTGAGGATTTTTAGGATGTTTTTCTGGAAAATTTTGTCTGTATTAACATCTACATAATATATAAATGGATTTTTTTTTTGAAAAAATTCGATTTGTTTTTTCCAGTATGGTTTTGAGGGAATTCGATTTGCTTTTCCGAATATGATTTTGAGGGAATTCCATTTGGTGTTTCGAGAATGATTTTGAGAGAATGAGATTTGTGTTTTCGAGGATGATTTTAAGGGAATTCGATTTCCTTTTTCAGTATGATTTTGAGGGAATTCTATTTGTTTTTTCGAGTATGATTTTGAAGGAATTCGATTTGTTTCTTCGAGGATATTTTGAGGATTTTCAGGATGTTTTTAAGGAATGTTTTTTTCTGTGTTAACATGTACATAATATATAAAAGACGCCACCTAACTTTGGTCCAAATCGCTTCAATGGTTGAGAATATGAATGGTCAACTATTTGAGAGACACACACACAGACTCTCAAAAGTCATTTTTGTTATCTGCCTACCCCACCAATGTAATTAGTATGAAAACCCAACTTCTGATTAAGTCATGATCACCATGATTTTCTTAGGATATATCGGTTAAAGTAAAAAACATATCTCTTAAGAAAACTAGTTGAAAGGTTTTGCTGAGAAAGATATTAAGGAAACATGCCAAATTCCCCAGCTTCCATGTGTGGTATAAATTCTTA
The DNA here is from genome assembly GCA_951213105.1 of Amaurobius ferox. Classification (NCBI taxonomy): domain Eukaryota; kingdom Metazoa; phylum Arthropoda; class Arachnida; order Araneae; family Amaurobiidae; genus Amaurobius; species Amaurobius ferox. The sequence continues at coordinate 103,586,076 of OX578142.1, read as the reverse complement.
GGGCCACTCTGTGTAGGGCTGTCTTCTAGGGTTTTCATAATGTAAATTCTAAACACGTCAACAGAGGGGGGGGGCTTAGCGTTCAGACGAAAATAGACAACTTTGGAATTTTTCTAACGCTACCCTGGAACGTAATGTCCCAAACAACTCTGGATAGGTCCCTTTGTAAGAAAAGGAAAAGACAATTATGCCAGTGAACTCTGTGGGGACATATATACGGCTATCTCTATATATTCACAACTACTTCTAGTTTTATCTCAGTATTACAAAAAGGATGACATGTATCATATATGCCTAGCCATTTAAATTGATTTAGAAATTAAATTCAAACAAACGTTTAAAATTATTTAGAAATAAAATTCAAACGTTAAACATTATTTAGAAATTCAATGTAAACAAGCGTATAGTTTTATCTCTTCATTACACAAAACATTTTAATATTTATTTATTTGAAAGATAAATAAAACTGCTCTGGAATTTAAAATGCTTCAAATGTGCGTACAACGTTTTCAAAACTAAATACCTTAATTATAGAATTATAAACAGGGTTGTCTTAGTTTTAAATATTTAAACTAAACAAATGTTTATGGACTTAAATTAGTTAAAAATAAAATACATATTAAAACTTAAATATTTAAATTGTATATAATAAACAAAATATAATTATACGTTCTGGAAATAAAAAATAAAAGCAAATAGATCAGGCCTAAATAATGGATTTTCAATTAAAATTTAAGGCGTTAAACGGGAATTATGTTTTAAACACGATGGTGGATATATATATATATATATATATATTGCTCTATGTAGAGATATTTTAATCTGAATTATAAACCAGTCAAGTAACCTACTATGGTCAACTGTTCTTTAATCAAATACCTTTCTTGTTTTTGAATTTTTAATGTGTATGCAGACCCTTAGTCAAAAGATCAGAATCATAAGTACTTTCGAAGTACTTATGATTGCCAAAACACAGGTACTAGGTAAGTTGACCTCGTGTGATCAACCTTGTCAGGCCAGCAATTTAGTCCAAGTTAAAAAATACCGATTCCGTTTGGAAACCTAAAAATATGAGTTTCATTCTTTCCAGTTGTTTACAGGCATTTTTTTTTTCTAAAGAAGGGAACTTTCATAAGTATATACTAAAAGTAAAATTAAAAAATCTTCCTGTTCCTGGAGAGTGTGTCTCATAAGTTTTTAGTTCAAATAATAGTATAGAAAACTCTTTTCTTCAAACACACTTTAGCAAAAATTCAGCTGTTATATCAAGACGTTGTCATTTTACTGAAGGTCAGATACGAGAAAAGAGTTAAAAATTTGTGAATATATCGAAAACTCGAATTACAATTTTCAGCTCCATTATAATACTTTATTTATACAACTAAAAAATGTACTCGGAAACGCCAGGGATTTAAAGTATGACCCCACACAACGGTTTATTTATTTATTTATTTATTTTTTTGTCATACGCGAGCTTTTTTTTTTTCTTTTTAAACGTTTATTAGTTTTCGAGAATTCGCTGTAAATTCCGGTGTAGTTTTTATCAGAGATTCGCATCTGAAATCCCGGGCAACTTTGAACGTTCTAGAAGATGTACCCGCCGTTGTCCGGTATTTAAGACGCAAACCTTTTATTGCAATTACACGAGAACTCACAGGAA